>VDFB02314309.1:0-17924 GCA_007258455.2 Sequoia sempervirens
ATATATATATATATATATATATATATATATATGTATGTATGTATGTATATATATATTTATATGTATGTATATATATATTTATATAGGGAAAACTTTAGGAGAGCTTAAAATTTATTAATGTTGAGGCAATCTATAGTTACAGATTATTTAATTTAATGTGTTTTTCATTCAAATATATACATATATATATATAAATAAGAGAGGATTTTATATTAATTTATCAAAAAACTACATAGACAGCCCCATGGGTAGCAGATTTTGTAGACCATTCACAGACCCAACAACACCAAAATGACCAAAAATATGGTTGACACACCCAACCTCAAGCACCAACTAGACCCAACCCAATACACCTTGACACCAAATGTCCCAACAAGGATTGTGATCCTTTATATTTTTGTTACCCAGGCTGAGGATAGAAAGGCTATCATATACACAATGACATAGAAGAGACTATCATTGTCAATAGAACCACCGAACTCCGAAAAAACTGCTAGTGTATGCCACAAGGAGTACCCAACAAAATTCACAGCTAAGACATTACAAAACCAGCCAACCAGACCATTCAACAACTACATACACATGGAGGTGAACTTACTAAAACCCATTTGCTTTGGCATATGCCTCAAATTCAAGAACCCAGTCAAAACCATCCACAACCACCAGCCTCGAGACCTTTAGGAATTCAGTCGTTGATGAGTGCCTCAAAAATACTTTTAAATAGTCATTTTATGGTTTAAAAGACTTGGTTATATTATTAATTAACATGATTGGTGGTAGACTATATGCTAATATATTTACTTGTTTTACTTTATGTTTGCTAATTTAGTAAATATATTAGAGGTAATGCTTTATATTAAATGTGTTGCTTTTGTGGTGATAATGATGAGTTAATTATGTAGTTTTAATCTTTTATTGTCATAATTGGTATCCTATTCTTAAGGATCTTATTTAGGGTATTTAATACTGGTGATTGATGACTTAGTTCAAAGATAAAGTTAAATTCCCTGTTTAACCACATGAAGACAATCACACCACTAATCACTCCAGCTGGATGATGAATCACTGAAGTTTCAAATCAGCTCCTCTTAGTTGATTTAGGAACTTCTCGTCCCAGCATTGATCTGGCATTTTCCCTCTGTCTATTTTCAGCTCTGTTTTAGTCTTTAGTTTAGATGCCTTGTATCTTAGCAGTTAACACCATGTTTTGAATTCAATAAGGATATGGTTATAAATATCCATCTTTAGGTTTTAGAAAGGAGTTAGATAATTTATCAATTAGAATCTATAATTGCTACACTAATATATTATGCATCCCTATTTGGGTCAATTTGAATGAAAATAAGAAGTTAACTCGAATCACTGTGTTAGAGGTCTCACCGGAGGAAGAGCAAGGCCCACTCAACCAAAGGAATTGACCTTGTGTGGTATTTCTTTGAGTTTATTTTATTTTTGTTCAATAGATATTGCATCTGGAATGTTAGGATATTGAATCTAGAATCCTAATTCTGTTTGAATCATTTTCAGCAACTATGTTTAATCTCTTCTAATCTTAAGTTCATCATGGTTAGAATGGCTTATTACCTTATAAATTTTATTGGATTAATTAAGATTTAGATGTTATTTGTAGAATTAAGTTTGACAATTATCAGTTAAGTTTAATAGAAGCAATGGTGGAAACTTATGGAAAGATGAAACTGAAACTTGTTTAGAATTTACTCATGGAAATTAGTGTTTATGTTTTCTAGATTAATAATTATTTCCTTGCAATTTTTTTTTTTTCTTTAAATTAGAATTTATTTTCTAGCAACTCTTAAAATAGATTTCTTTTGAAGTACATTAGAATTGAATTTAGATTTCAAACTCTAGATTAAGAATTAGATTAACTTTAGTCTTTTCCATGAATCAGTCTCAATCAAGTCAAGCGAAGTCATAAATAAGTCAACAGAACTTTAAATTAGGAAATGAGATAGAACTAAACCTTAGGAATTAGTCGTTGAAGTTTAGCTCCTGAGAGCTCCTGAAGGAGCCAAACTGAAACCAAAAGTCATTGTTTACAGTGCAAAACCCCCCAAAAAATTGTGACAACCATCCTTATTGTGTATAGCTTTGAGACACACCCAGTTCGATAATTAAATGACTAAATGATGCAAGTTGTGACATCAACAACATTTCCCATCAGTCGTCATCGCTGTCAGTTCTTTATGATAAACTAGAGACATTCCTTTCAACTCCAACAAAAAAGGATAATACTCAACAACTTCACCAGGAACCCTTAAAATAGCCAAGTCACCCGGGTGAGGAATACCCATCCCTAGAATCGTCGCCTAAAGAATTTTTTTCCAACCCTCTAAGCAATTCTTCCTTGAACAAACCATGTATCAGAGCCTTTAGCTCCACTTTTTCCATGCGCGCATCAAGCAGCGATGACAAAAAGTGGGAGACAATTTGTGTGTTGACGTGCAATGTCTCGCAGTAAGCCAAGGGCCCTTTTCTTAGCACCATCTTGACCACCACCACCATGAGATGGTCAATGTTGCGTAGAATCCTTTTTATCCTCTAATCAATAACCCTACAAAATATAGCTTGTTGGAGCTTGCAACCAAGATGGATTGGGGTGTCTGCACCAAGACCTGCCAATGCCTTAGTAGAAATAAAAACTATGAACTTAGATCTTTCTGCCACTCGCTCTACCATTCTCTATGATAATAAATCATATAAAAAGGAAACTAAGATGATGACTATTGTAAAATTCCACCGGTGATCTTTATTGTGCATCCCCCAACTGTCCCGACATCATTGTAGAGTATTTTTTTGTGTACAGTTCACCTAAATGCCAAAACGTGAAAAATGCTTGGCCATCACTCGTATTTGGAAGGACATGGTATTCAAGAGGCTAGAGCCCTTGAAAGGACTCAAAACTTGTGTGTTGATTCTCTATGCAAGTGACAATCTCCAATGCCTTTACTCACAATAATTGGAAATAACCTTCCCAATGTTGGAGGTGTCGATAGCACCTATACTGGCCATGTCCTTTCAACCAATGCGGACACCACCAACAACAAGTAATCTAGCCATGCCAATATGGACACCACCTGATACTGCCTACTTAACACATAAGCAAGCCACCAATGCACACTTGATAGTCATGGAACCTCCACATTACATTATGGAGGGTCACCCACCCAGCCAACCACTATCATTTCCTAGATCAAATATTTAATTCTTTGAGTGTGATCTCATCAACCTCGATGTTGGATAGTTGATCAGCTTCAACATTTCCTTCTCTAAAAAATGTGGTTGAACATCACAAGGTCAAATCCATCCACCATGCTTAGCGTGACCTCCAATTTTTCTCCTAATTTCCAATTTGATACCTACCTTGAGCACAATGTGTTCATCACCAAGGTTGAATCCCCTTCAATTTCCACCTTTCTTAGATTTAGTTTTTTGCAAAGCCCGAGTCCCAAGATCAAGGCTTGAAATTCTATAGCATTATTTGTTCCTTCGGGGAGAGGAGCCACCAACCTACCCAAAATGTTGCCCTTACTATCTCTCACAATACACCCTACTCCAGAAATTCTAGGATTAGCCCTGACAACCCGATCAAAGTTAAGTTTTTCCCACCCCAACTCTAGGGGCGACCAACATACCTTTATTTTTTCCTCTGATGACATTGTACCCTTGATCCCAACATATGTTGGGACTTTCAGTCCATACCAATTAATCCTTACTATTGCATCCCAAATGGAAAAGTTCATCTTCTTTGTACACTGATCATCCAATCTTACATTGGTGTAATCCACAATGTTGGCCTCAATATTGTTCTGTAACCTATAAGCTGGCATTTCCTTATCTTGGAAAATGCATCCATTCCTCTCCTTCCAGATTTCTCAAATGATGATTGATGGGCATGTGATCCACAGTCCACCAAACATCGATTGCTTATGAGGTGTTGGCCAACTTTTGAGCATTTCCAGCAAGCTGCAAGGAAATACCGACTGCCACTATAGTTTAGAGCACAACCAATTCCAATAGTCTTGAGTGTATTTGCAATTCAAAACAAATGGTCCCCTATCTCTTTTTCCTATTTACACAATGGGCATCTTCAAGGCCCATGATACGCTAACTTTGTGAACCTGACTACTATTAGGACCCTACCTTGTGATGTAGCCCAGGTGAATAGGCCCACCTTCGAGAGACAAGCTTTGTTCTAACAAAGATTAATTGGAACTCTAGTTTCAAATGCCCCAAACTCTGACATTATGACATATCCATCTTTTTCTTTGTATTCCTCATTCGCCAAGGAATTCCATCTTACACTATCACAACCTTACATAACACAGATCTTCCTTTCTCCCATCACCTCATCCTATGCTTCCACCACCTCCACATCAAGCCCCAGTTGTCAAATACTTTTACATTGATAAAAAAAATCACCCTTCTTGGGCAGAACCACAATGTAATCTCTTACCCTATCTCCCCATGCCTGCTTTGTCCTAATTTTGACCTACTCCAAAATTGCCATCTCTACTAACTTGGGGAAGCCATCCTAGGAATCTTCCCAGAATAGAGCAGAGTGGCCATCCCTAATCTCCCAAGTGAGGTGATCCAATATTAAATCTCTAGAGCTCCTCATGAAATTCCAAATTCTTGATCCACTGGGAAGAGACCTGGTTGTAAAGATACTATTATCCTCTCCATCCTAGTACTTTTCCCTCGGGATTTTGACCCATTTCAGATCACGTTTTGTGTGAAGTTCCCATATTAGTTTAGGCCCCAATGCTTTATTTTGAAGGAGAAAATTTTTCACCCTAGCCCCATCCACAACTTGCTTTCATAGAATTTTTGTCATTTCACAAGAGGGAACTTATTTTGCTCTGAGTTCCCTTTCCATAAAAAATCCTTCATCTTTTTTTTGAGCACTTTGTTTTCCCCAACCAATAATGGAAGACATGAGAGCATGTAAATTGGAAGTGCAACAATGACAGATTTGAGCATCGTTAATCTTCCTGCCCATGAAATCCAACAACTTTTCCAAGAAGACATCCTCTCCTTCACTTTTTCTATAAGAGTGTTCCAAATGTTTCCATGTTGCACTCCTTTTTCCAATGGAAGACCGATATATTTGCAAGGAAGCTTCCATTTTTTGAATCCTAATAACCTCAATATTTGTTCTTCTTTATCCCTGCTAGAGTTGAAAAAGACTTCAAATTTCTCTATACTTATCTCATGTCCAGAAGATGAGGCATACTTGTCCAAGACACCTTTTAGTGGTCTAGCCTCCCTAACCATTGTAGATCCAAATAGCATTGTGTCATCCACAAACTATTGGTGTGTAATCGCAAGAAGGCTGCTAGTGACTTGAAGACCCTCCAACCAACCATCACTATGAGCTTTGTTCACATATCTTCCTAAAGCTTAAACCATCATTATCAATAAAAATGGGGAGAGAGGATCTCCCTATCGAAGACCCCGAGAAGTGTTAAAAAACCTTCCAGGGAGCTGCTCACAAGAACTGAGAATCTTGGGCATGCAACCCATCCAAAGACCCAGTCCAACCATTCCTTTTAAAACCCAAAAGCTTCCAACACCTTGAATAGAAAGTGCTAATTCACTCTGGCATATGCCTTCCTGATGTCAAGTTTCAATAGCATCACAGGCTTCTTCAACCATTAAATGGAATGAATTACTTCCTGCATGATGATTACTCCATCCAAAATTGATCTTCCTGGCACAAAGCTTGTTTACTCCTCTAAAATGATGGATGGCAATATTATTTTCAAATGGTTTGCAACTACCTTGGCCAATATCTTATACAAAGTGTTGCACAAAAAAATTGGGCAATATTCCTCCCAAGATTTTGGTTTCTCTTTTTTGGGTATAAGTGCAATGAATGTATTGTTTACCTCCTTGAGCACACAACCCATAGCTCTGGAATCCCCAATTGCCTCAATGATATTTTGTCCCACGAAGTCCCAACATTTTTGGAAGAATGTAGTTGGGAAGCCATCAGACCTAGGTGCCTTCTCTAGATGTAACTGAAACACAGCCAATTCAACCTCCTATTCCATGAATTTGACATTTAATGATTCCTTTTGTGCTAAGGATACCATTCTGGGAATGTTTCTAAGCAACTCATTATGTGCCTCAAGATTGGAACCCTCTCAGTCATTTAACAGATTTTGGAAATATTCAACTAAAGTCGCCTTTATTTCCACAGGATCAACCAATAGTCTACCATTTGATAATTTGATGCTCGATATTCTTTTAAATTTCCTGTGCACCTTAGTGGAATTCTAAAAGTATTTAATGTTCTTGTCCCTTTCCTTTAACCACATCTCTTTGTATTTTTTTCTCTAAAAAATTTCTTCTTTAGTCAAGATGTCATTCAACTTCCTTGCCAATTCCTTCTCCTCTTGAAAGCTATTGTCATCCATACCATTCTTTATCACCTTCTCGGATACCTCCTTCAATGCTTCTTCGATCCTACACCTTTCTTCAAAAATGTTCTTGAAATAATATTTATTCCATTTCTTTATGTTCTACTTTACTATTTTTAGTTTTCTGACTACATTGATTATCTTGGAGCCTCTAGGTTTACAATCCGACCACCACTATTTGATAAGATCCAAAATATTTGAATCTTTAAACAACATAATTTCAAACTTGAATGAACACCTTACTAGCCCTTTTTCCCCGTTTATTTCCAACTGAACTGGAAAATAATCCAAACCAACCCCAGACACAATCTTGCAGTCCAAAGTGAAAGGAAAATGTGCTAAGTTTCCTTTAAAAAAGAACCTATCAAGCTTTTCAACAATACTGCAAAAACCCTTTCTCCTATTCATCCAGGTAAAGCTTCCATTCCCCATTTGGACCTCAATTAGCATGTTTCTTTCAACAAATTTTATCACGTCTGATTGAGTTTGAAGCACTCTTCCCATCCCTGCTTTCTTATCTTCAGATCTCAATATAGCATTAAAATCCCCCCAATGATGTGAAATTCCTACCACTGATTATTGAGCACCAAACCTAGTTCTTGCTAGACTTTCCTTTTTTGAATGCAAGTTGAAGGTTCGTAAATATTAATAAGTAAAAAATGCAAATTCGAAATGAGACTTCTTACCTAGAAAATAATCCAATGCCTGCTACTAGCCACTTCCTCTACCAATATAGATTACGGTTTCCAAATAGTTAGGAAACTGCCTAAGGAGCCATCCACATTAGCCCTTATCATTTTTCATTGCTTCAATTTCCTACCAAATTTGATATTCTCCTACTCCCCTAACTTGGTCTCCTAGATAAGTCCTATGTCTTCTTGATATGCCTCTAATTGATGCCTGATTAGGCACCACTTGTTAGGGGTGTTTAAGCCCCTAACATTCCATGTGATGGTTTTCATTGTTGTTCAGGAAGAGCTTCGCTCTTCCATACTTTCAACATTTCATTAATCTTCTTTTTCCTAATTGCTTCCCCATCCCATTTGAGCTTTTCTTGATTTGGAGTCCTTCCCTATTTCTTACTTTCTCCACAATCTAGAGAGGATTTATGCATGTCCTTCTAACTTATACCCAACTTACCTAGCTCAAGTAAATCTATTTGTGAGACTTTTCTCCTCTTTCCTGATTTCAGACAGCTCCCTTCTTCAAAAGGAAAATTATCATCTTATAAACCTAGAAAAAATTTCTAGTCCTCAAACATATCCCCTACTTCCGCTACTAGCGAGTTACTTTTAGCAGCCTTTGGCAATGCCACCAATTCATTTCCAACCTCTATCAAAGAGTCAAGCTCCACCTCTCTGCAATTTTCCCCTAAAATATCTAATGCCTCTAATATTTTCACATCTAGATCCTCCCCTTGGGAAATCTCCACCATCTTTTCAGCGTCCTCCTCGACCCCAAACTTGGGAGGAACCAAATTTTCATTTGGCGCTATCGAAGAATCAGTTTCTAAAGCCACAACTTTGTGTTTTTTCCCTAACCCCTACCCTTGGGAATCTATGCCATCCCTTTTTTCTTCCCCCCTCATTCTTTTTTTGAGGGTATCCATCCACTCCATCTTTTTGGGCTGACATTCATACTTTTTCTCTTGATTTATAAACTGTACATCACAATTTTGCTTCTCTTCCCATATACCTTGTTTGAGAGCTTACAAACCAAGGGTTTGACTAAACTGTTATAGGAGTGGGAGTCTTCCACTAGGGCATGCACCCAGCTTCCGCAACCCGAGATTAACTCTATTTCCTTCCAAATAGTCCTATTAGGGTTATTTTTTATGCATATTCTAGCGTGAGTATTGGTTCCCACCAGATTTCACCTTTCTTCTATACATAAAAAAGTGTCCAAACAATTTCCAATCTCTTCTAAGATGCTTGGCTCCCAAAAATCCATCGGGAGATTGGGGAACTTATACCAGTCTTGCGCCACCTCTATTTTGTGGCATAGAGGGTCAAAACCTGCCATCCACCATCGAATGTAGAAGCTGCAACCATCCAACACCCATATGCCATTCACAATTTCATCCCTTATATCTCTCGAAGGAAAAATTACTAGAAAGTATCCATTTGGAAGGGATTTGAATTACAAATATCCCCCCCACTTTCCATGCCACCACTTTTTTAAACTTTCCCAATTTAGATCTTTACCATACCACCTGGCCAAGAGCCCAAGGTTTTCCAAACATAATATTTCTGCTTGAAGTTTAACCGGACTTAGAACCAAGGAGATTCAGCCACCCTGATTCAGACTATTGCCCTTCTCCTTATTGTTCCATTGTTCATATCCACTTGAACCACTATGTTGGGGATCTCCTTCCATATTCGTAAATCGTGTTTGCATGTCACGCCTCCCATTGATTCTGACCACCTTCCATTCTACGAAAGCTAGCAAAGTTTCTTCGCCCTTGGACTTGTTGCCTTGACCTTCGAAACTCTTGGATTCCATACCTTTGTTGTGCTCTCCAGCCAAAGTTCTTGATAGGGCCTCTTTTATGCTTCTATGTGAATTGTTTTCTCCATGGTTCATTTGATGCATGTTGTTTGATCCATTCTAGAGAGATATTTACTTCCGCATCCTGAGCCCATTTGTCTTGTCTCCAAATTTCGTCGATATATGCCTAATGTTGCTGCCTTCTAGCATCAAAGCCACCTTTCCTTCCATCGTCGAACCTCTGCCCTGCTCCAACCTGCTTCAACTCGCCTGTCACGCATGCAATTTTTTGCTCCTACCCTATCAATAATTTTATCAAAACGTGTTTTTCATTCAAATATTATATTGTAAATTTATCAATTATTTTTTATTAAGAGGGGTCGATTCTTTTGACTCGGAGCTATGAACTAGTGAGGTCACAAACAAGGGACCTCATCCCTAATATAAATTCTCAACAATTACACCCTAATGGGGTTTGAATCATTATGACAAGAATAACAACACAACAACTTAACCATCACACCATGTCACTATTGGAAAAATTCATCAATTAATTAATTGGGTGATTTAATCATTTTTTAGTTGAAAGTGAATAGTATTTAATCGAATAGGAGTCCAAAATTATATTAAATTGTAATTTAATTTTAAAAATTGATTTTTAGAGAAATTTAAAATAACAAATGGGGATTACATAATTTTTTAATTTTAATCCAATTTTAATTGAGTTGATTTAAATATCATTAAAAAGGAGGAACATTGATTTAATTTTTATTTATATTGAATGGATAATATAGTTAATGATTACGACTATTTTGTAAAGTTGGAGGATTAGATATATAGTTGCAATTTAATGTATTTCAAATGTTGATTTATTTAGTTAATTTTTTCAATTTTAATGTATTTTAAATGTTAGTTAAGTCAAATTAGCATTAAATGTAAAGGAGCTTAGTTAGGAGATAGTTGTTCATAGGTGTTCGATTTTTCCTTGGAGGCTTGACCACATCACTTAAGATTAGTAAACCTAGATGGGATGTACCTCAAGTAGGTCCTCCCTTGGGATGTCTTACAAAAGGACACCAAACACTAGTTAGGTTACCCTCATTTTCGTGGGGTTTGCAAAATGGGTATTGCAATACCCACTTGTTTTATCTATTCCCTCACCTTGTGTGACATACCTATGATGAAATTTCATATGCAACATCAATAGGTGTGCATATTAGACTACCATGTTGATCATAGTAGATGCTAATGGTTAGTGTTGTTTGTGATTTTTTTTGTTAGTCTATGTTTTGTGACCATGTGTAATTATAGTCATGACATGAGTTATGGGTGAACTAGTTTGAAAATTAAATATTAAAGGTATAATAGTTGTTAATTTATTAAAATAAAAACATTAAATTTTGGAATGGATATGACAGGAGTGTTGAAATCATGAGTATAAGAGTTTAAATTTGTGGTATCTCTTTCAAACAATGTTATCAAGTTTGAATATTTGGTTTTGAAAATCATAAAAGGTCTCACAACACATGATCTAAAATAATGAAATTAAGTTGATTGATTATTTAAAGGTTTATTTTTTTGTTTTTTAAGAAGGTTTTCTAAGTTGAAGTAGAAATCTCACCAAAATGTAGAGATTAAAATTTAACTTAACTAAAGGCAGACTAGCTTCTTTTGTGAAGTGATCTCAATAGGCTCTACACTCAAATTAACTAACCTTATTTGAGTACAAGAACTAACATACCTCTATTTAAAATAGAATACACAAATTAATCTAAAGTGTTTTAACTAAGAACAATTTAAGTTAACTAAGAAAGCTAAAACACTTAAACAAAAATGAACTACTATTTTTATCAAAAATAAATGGTAGAAATAACAAGACAAATGCGAGACTATTAGAATATGATAGAGGAACCTTGTATTAAAATATTAAGCTCAAAAGATTGGATTCTAGTGCTTATCGTAAATGTTTACGTGACATTCTATAGTTTTGTATGGTTGAAAATAATATAATAAAAAATTTCTTCAAAAAATGTGACCTATTTACAAAGAATGAAATGGGAAAATGTAGAGTAGATCACCATTGAAAAGATAAACTCAAATACTATAAATTAAACTAATTGTAATGGAAGTGAAAATATTGACAAAGAAGGAGAGGGAAAGATATCACAAGCTCTTTAAGTACTAGATATATCCTCCTCAATTCTGAAAGAGCCTGACACCCGAAAATTGGCATTTAATGTTTATCGATGACTTTATGAGTTTAATATCCTCAATTTGTTCGAACTGATTCCATCTTTAATTTATATTTTTGGAACTATACCTCCCATATTGTCAATGAAATCCTCTGAGATCATAACTCTAGTTTGAAGTAGACCTATATTGCCTAGCCCAACTTCGTATGAATCTCCTTCAAAAAATTTAGTGTAGCTACATCATAAATGAAAAAATTTCTTCTTAGTATTCAATCAAGCATAACCCAACCATAGAATGACTATAGAGAGGAAGGTACATGAAGTATCATATAAGTTTTTCAAAATATACCAACTTACAAAAACTATATTAAAATGCAATAATGGGTGTCTGAAATGATAAATGGTTTGTGGGTTTGAAAAGTATTTTGCAAGATATGTTCAAGAAACTAGGTCTGCAGACCTACAAGGGAAGTTGAGAGGTTGTGTGATAAACTGACCTACTTAGGTTTGTGGATTGAAGAATTGTTTGAAACTAATCAAATTGTGATTGGTTGAAGGTTTTCCTCCATGCTCTACATCAAAAAATCTACTCAACATCCTATCTTTAATTTATATTTATGGAACTATACCTCCCATATTGTCAATGAAATCCTCCAAGATCAACACTCTAGTTTGAAATAGACCTATATTGTCTAGCCCAACTTTGTATGAATCTCCTTCAAAAAAATTAGGGTAGCTACATCATAGATGAAAAATTTTCTTCTTAGTATTCAATCAAGGATAACCCGACCATAGAATGACTATAGAGAGGAAGGTACATGAAGTATCATATAATTTTTTCAAAATATACCAACTTACAAAAACTATACTAAAATGCAATTAGAAAATGAGTAGGAAAAGTTGAATTGAACGACAAATCACACACTTCAATTCTTGTCTATCTCAACTTGCAAAAATTAATAGCAAGGGGTATTTAGTGCAATACATAGGAATTACACAAATAAGGCCTCAATTGATGTACAAAATTAATCCAAAATCCCAAGGCAACCTTTAACACCATTAGATGATAATTGGAAGAAGGTTTGGGAGGGTGGAGTAACAAATGAGAGGACACACATTTTCAAATAGAAGAAGATTCATTTGTAGAAGAGTTGATTAAATTTTTTATTCATTCAAGTGATTGTTGACTTTAGAAAATAATGATAGCTAATAAAAAGAAACATTATGTAGATAATCTACTACAATTATTATAAATTATGCAAAAAAACATTTCTTCAAATTTCTTACTCGTAATCTTATATAAGAATTGAATTAAGCTTCTAAACCTTTAAATACCCCTTAGGAAATGTATAGATAACTACCTAATCATTCTATTCTATAATTATTTTCTTACAACCCAAGGAAGATGCAAACTTTAGGCCCTCAAACACAACCTCTTCTTTCACTTCATTATTTGAATTAGATCCCAAAAATATCCACTTAAAAGAAGGTCTTAAGGAAGAGTGCACCAAAACCCACACATGGCCAAACTAATATTACCTCTAATAACCCCATAAAATTTTAACTTCAAGAAAACTTGAGGAAGAGGACTTCAAGAAGCACATGAAGATCATCATTGCTTCATTTATTAGTTGACAAGATTGCAGTTAGTGAGATAATGGTTTCCAAATATTTCTCAATTCTAATAAACTAGATAGGCATTATAAAGCCTCACTTTTCCACTAGTCGTAATTCCAAAAGATCCTAACAAGTGTTATCATTTATATTAACTATAACAAGAATAAAGATATAATTTTTTTTATTTATTAGCTACAATTCAAAAGAATCTTGCTCACTTATTATTTCAAAGCAATTTATTTTATTTTTTATGAAGGCATAATCATGGGATTGGTCTATGATACTATATTTTATGCTTAAGGTTTAGTCATAATAATGTTCTTAACTGAATTATAATATTTCTTGGTTCAAAATGTTTCACAATTGTGTGAGGTCTATAAAATATAAGATGTAACTATGAAAGTGTATTTATATGACTATAAACTTGATTGTTTTTAAATTTATATCACTCTTTTATGGATTTACAAAGTTAAGACCATTGAATTTCTATATGCTACTTAGTTTTGGATATTTCATAATCATGTATTGTTTTATGATACTATATTTTATGCTTAAGGTTTATCTGTAATGATTTCCTTAATGATTTTTGAAGCACATTAAAGGTAGGACCATTGAATTGTTATATGTTTCCTACTTTTTGAGATGTTTAGGCATGATAGTCTCATACACAATAGAGTTTTAAATATATTTTAA
Source organism: Sequoia sempervirens (assembly GCA_007258455.2). Lineage (NCBI taxonomy): Eukaryota > Viridiplantae > Streptophyta > Pinopsida > Cupressales > Cupressaceae > Sequoia > Sequoia sempervirens. The sequence continues at coordinate 13,433 of VDFB02314309.1, forward strand.
GATGTATCTACTTTAATTTTTTCTTACAACTATATACAATATTAATTGTGACTTCTTGAACTTTTTAATTAATTAAATGAAAATATTATTTGTATAACTTTATAATTGAAATTTATAACATGAATTTTATATGGTTTTTATTTGATTGGAAAATTGCACTTACAATTTTCTTCTACCATGATGTCAACAACCACAAAAATAGATTAATATTGTATATTTAGTGGTTTAATTCTACAATCATGTAAACATGCCTTATTTTATTATAAAAGAGGGATTTTATTAATTGGAAAAAAATGCATATAAGTAACTATTCAGTTTTATAATATATGAAAGATGAATAATGTATCAACAATATTTTTTAGCTAAAATATTATTGATATAGATACAAAGGCTCTATAGAGAATACACTAATTATGGACATATTTGATTAGAATAATAATGTAAAAGTGGACAAAACAAAACAGAATTGATAAATATGTTGCTACTTAGAATTCACATACTTCATCTACAAGAAATAGTAATATATCTTGATAATCCATTCTTACTAAACACATAAGAAATATACTCTATCAAACCTATTAAAAATTATTATGAGAAATTAGTGAGTCATGTGTAGAGACACACCAAATACAACAAGGTGACATGTTTGTATAAAAAAGGCATAAATTTTGAGTGTTGATATAAGGCTCCATAGACATGTACAAGCCCACTATGTGATTATGTCCTAACAAATCTTATGGATCAAGAATAAATTATGGCATATTAAACATTGACAACCCGTGGACAATAAATGATAATAGGTTAAACATTTATAATCTTGAAATGTTTACAATATAGAGAGATAATATCTATGACTACTAACCTGTAATCATATGAACATATATTCCCAAATATGTCTAACAAAATATGCATAAAAAATTATTTAAAATATCAAAATTATATTGATATGTTAACAAGGATATATAGTAAATAAAGATTTGAAGACAAAAAATTAATTGAATATAAAAATTATAAAAACTATTTTTTTATAAACCATAATATAAAAGCACAAAACTTTATAATTATAAAAATAAAATAAAATCTAAAAACTAAAGTAATTTCATATACATATATATACATACATATAGATGTATATGTGTATGTGTATGTGTATGGGTATGTATATGCATATGGATATGTGTATGTGTATGTGTGTGTATATATGTATGTATGTGTATGTATATATGTATATATGTGTATGTATATATGTATATATGTGTATGTATATATGTATATATATATATATGTATATATGTATATATGTATATATCTATACATACATACATACATACATACATATAGGGTATGTGAAGGGAAATGGGAGACCAAAAGGGGATCTTAAGTGGCCACTTTTTAAAAAAAATAGGAAAAAACTGATCTTGGATAAGAAATTGAAGATATTTATGCTCAAAATTTGAAGATATGACAAGAACAAGAGTGTTGGTGTTCTTGATTTATAGACTGTGCGTCACAATTTTTCTTCTCCTTGCCATATACCTTGTTTGAGAGCCTGCAACCCAAGGGTTTGACCAAATTGTTATAGGAGTGGGAGTCTTCCACTATGGAATGCACCCAACTTCCACAATGCGAGATTAGCTCTATTTCCTTCCAAATAGTCCATCATACTTCCATCCCCCATCTAATCCTAATCCACCAATCCATAATCCTAGTCCTCCACCCATTCATAATCCTTCATCTATTCCCACCACCCCATCTAAGCCTAAAATACACAAGTATATCATTACAAATGTCATCCAAGGACTCGCGACAAAGAATTCATCACCAAATCCACATCCTAAAGTTGTGGAGTCATGCCACTCTACTCCACCATGTATAGTCATTAGTGATGAGGCCCTTCTCCATCCCACACCTAACATTCCTCTTACCACTCTTAACACCATCCAAAATATTTAATCCATCCAACCCATCAAAGCAACCCCCATCCAATCCCCTTCTCCTACTCCTAACATTAATCAAACCCAATCCTATGAACTTCACAAATCCTCTATCCTTCCATCCACCCTATCTGAGGAATCCATCCAAAACGTCTCCACCATCACACCACCCACACAAGTTGAAGCATTCCAAGATCTTGTTCCAAATCATACCAATACATCTCCTCATCCAATTCAAGATAATACCATCCCACATAATCCCCCTCATGATCCCTTATCACTTGATCCTCCAAATCAAGATTCTGCCATCCCATCTACTCCATCTCAAGATCATATTACCTCATCCTCTCCATACCATTCCACCTATCATTATCCCTTATCATCCCCTCATCCAAATCAAGATCCTACCATAAAATTTACACCACCTCATGATCCTTTATCACCCCCTATCCAAACTATCCCAACACCACCTCCATATCCCCTTGGTCCTCTTATATTCATCCATGGTGATTCTCTTGCATCAGAATAATAAATCATATACACAACCTATCCTCCTCCCCCTAATAATGGACTCACATATTTCTTCCAAAATAACAAATATCCTACCATAAAAATAATGCTCAAGACCATAAACTATCAAGGAAAATGTTTAGGCCTTCATGAGCAAGGTATATTGGAGCCCATCCATGTGAAATAAAATCCACATGCACAAGGCCTTGGGTACATATCTCAAGGCTCAAAATCCAAACATGTTGGTACAATCTCCATGCATCCTAAGTGAACCTCTTCCAAAAGAAAAATAGGCATTTCTCATCACTCCACCAACCCATTTTTTGCCATCCCCCCTCCTCCATCATACCAACTCAAAACAACTATCCATATCCCTCCTTCATCTTCCAAATCTATTTTGGGTCCTTATGTCCTATAATCCACCATTACACATTCTCCATCTCCTAAATCCATTTTGGGTCCCTATGTTCTACCATCCACCATCACACATCCTCCATTTACTAAATCCATTTTAGGCCCTTCTAAACCAAAATCACATCTACCATCTTATCCTTCTAATCCTATCATTTTCCAATCACCTATCCCTATCACCCATCATAAAAATACCACTCTCATAATCCCCAATCAGGATCAACAAATGCACACCTCCATGAACTTCATCCAAAATTCTCCATCCACACATCATCTCCCAAATCATGCCTCTACCACTCCATTCATGTTTCCTGCACCTCATCCATCTCCTTATAAATATCCCAATGCTATTGGAAGCACTTTGGATGCTAAAGTAAAAATGAATAAATACAAACATCCACATGAAACTAAAGATCACCAAGTCCCCTCAAAGAGACATAACAAAGAAAATAAAAATCCAATTCAAAATCCAAATCAATGCCAAAGGCTACAAAGGCCCACCAAAGAAAAAATCAAAACCATGTGGATCATAAAGAAAATATGGAATGCATTCCAATGAAAAACCCATAGTCGCATCCAAAGATGCTAATCCAAAAGATAATCATCCCCATCCTCCATCTCCTAAATCTATTTTGGGTCTTTATGTCCCAAAACTCACTATCCCAACTCCTCCATCATCCTCACATTCTCCATCCATTAATCCTCTTATCATTCAATATCCACCACCATATGTGCCAATGTCATTCTTGAAAACATCCTCCCTTCACACATCCACTCTATCATTCCATCCATTCACTTTCCAACATCCCATCCATTATCCCACATATCTCCCCCATCAAATCCCTTTAATCTATTCCCTTTCATAATATATCCATTCTAATAAGGTTGTACCAATATCCAACTCTCACTTCAAACATGGGCTCTTATTACCTCGGTATGGAATTGGATGCTCAAGTCCATCCTCCATCCTCCATCTCCCATCACTCATCCATTATCTTCCTCATCCACCTCCATCCATCCAAAAATCCAAAAAAATAAAAGTCAAAAAAATAAAAAATAAAAGAAGTAAAGAGAAATACTTCGTCCAATGGTGAAAACTTGGAAAACAAGTGCCTTGGATAAGTACAATAATGAAAACCTAGAAAACAAGTATCGTGTGTAACTCCCCCATCCATTTTCTTTCCTCACTTGGGGGTAACTCCATTTTAAGCATCCCCTTCCTTCATATCCTCCATCCAACCTATCTTACCCATCCTACCTATCAATATCCTATCCACCAAATCCTTCCATCCCCCTTGTGATCTTGATATAGATAAGGAAAAATATATATACATGATTTGTACATCTCTTGGCATACATTCCCTCTATCCATCCACTATAATATTCCTTATCCACCCATCATAATATCATCCATCTACCATCCTTATCCACCCATCATTCCATCATCCATTTATCTTACTCATTCATCCATCATGATATCTGACGAGCCTAGTTTTTGGTCAAATTTGGGTAGAATTTATAGTCCATTTGCTGGTAGTATCATGAACTTTAGTAGCTAAGTGTTAATATTTGCATAATGTCTCCCTTAAAACATTGACTTTGGGTTTAACTCCCTCTCTGTGAAGTTTTAATGACAT
>VDFB02314313.1:0-27829 GCA_007258455.2 Sequoia sempervirens
TTGATTGGAGGGGCTCTGATCACTGGCCTATCAAGCTCTTTGTCATTGCTTATGGTGTCACCAAAAATCCTTCTTTCAAATTTTAGTTGATGTGGTTGAGAGATTAGTCTCTGCATGATCTTATGTTGGATTGGTGGTATGAGGGGATGCCTGCCCATGGGACGAACATGTTTACTTTTAGTAAGAGGCTTGAACATGTGAAGTACATGCTTAAGAGATGGAATAAACAATGTTTTGGGAACCTGCATGCTCAGAAGTTTGCTGCTCAGTCCAAGTTGGATAACATCACTCGTCAGATTCGGGACCAAGGGTTGACCTCTGATCTAAGTAAAGCTGAGTCCTTGGCTCTTAAGGGATTAGAAGAGTGGGAGCTTCGGGAGGAGATCTTCTAGAAGCATAAATATCATGTTGACTGGCTCCAAGAGGGGGATAGGAACACTGCATTCTTTCATAATTTGGTTAAGGCTCAAAGGTAGGGGAGTTCTATCTCCTCTCTTGTTTCGCTTGAAGGGGCTCAACTCTCTTCCAGTGCTGATATTTCCAGGGAAGCGGTCAATTACTTTTCAAACCTTTTTTGCTAGGGAGGATCTTGCTGCTAGGGCTGAGGAGAGGGCCATCTTGGATTGTATTCCCCACCTGGTCTCTGCTGAGATGAATGGGGCTCTCTTATGTCCTATCTTGTTACCTGAATTGGAGAAAGTGGTGTTTAATATGAAAAAAGGTAAGGCTCCTGGCCCGGATGGGTTTCCAATTGAGTTCTTTTAGGAGTTCTGAGAAATAATAAAGTTTGATCTTCTCGAGGTGGTTCAGGAATCACATAGGAATAAACAGATGCTCAAGTCCATGAATTCTACTTTCTTGGATCTCATACCTAAGAAGGAGGGGGCTAATCAGCTGGCCCAATTCAGGCCTATTGCGTTATGTAATGTTGTTTACAAGATCATCACCAAATTGATTGCGGAGAGACTCAAACCACTCCTCGGTACTCTGATCTCCGCTGAGTAGGGTGGTTTTGTTGAAGGAAGAAAAGTTTTGGATGGTGTCGTGATAGAAATGGAAGCTATTCATTCTATGGCTAATTCTAAGGAGAGGGCTATGTTCATTAAACTTGACATGGCTAAAGCTTATGATCGGGTGAGCTGGGAGTTCTTACAGAAAATTCTCTTGGATTTTGGCTTTGATGAGGAGTGGGTTAATTGGGTTCTTAGTTGTGTGACCTCATCCTCCTTCTCTATTCTCATTAATGGGGAACCTTCTGACTTGTTTAGTGCTTCTCGTGGACTCCGGAAAGGGGACCCTTTATCTCCTTATTTATTCATTCTCATGGCGGAGGGCCTTGGAAGATTTATTAAGTCTCAGGTGAGGTAGGGTCTTATCCAAGGTTGGAGCTGGAACAATTATCTTCCTTCCTACTCTCATCTTCAGTTTGTGGATGATACTGGGTTGATGGGCATGGCTAGAATTAGTGAGGCAGTGAACTTCAGGAGAGCCTTAGACATCTATTTGAAGGCTTCAGGTCAGTGTATTAATGATGACAAATCCTCCATTTATTTCTTTAATACCCCTCGGCTTATTCAGAGCAGGATTGCTAGGATCCTTAGATTTCAGATTGGTTCTCTTCCCTTGATGTACCTGGGGATCCCTTTTGGTTTCTCGGGATTCCAAATAGAGCGATCAAGGGATTCGACAAATTTTGAGTAAGGTTACCATTGACTACAATGACATCTCGCCGAGTGTTCTGAAGATTTGGGGCAGCCTCAATGATAGGTGTGTTGTGTGTGTGTTCTCTTCCACCCTTAGAGGGGAATTTGATGCTCTATCTCAGCAAATTTCGGTCTCGGGTAGCCTCTTCCTCAAAGTGGATGCCGGTCATGGGAGTTTGTCCATGGGCTGGAAGCATGTTGGGGACTCAGTCTAGGGCCCATGGGTTGTGCCAATGCTTCTACCTTGGCTGCTGCCAAGCTTTACTGGAGGTGGTGCAACAATCAGGATTAGGATTGGGCCAAGATTCTTTCCTATAAGTATCTTCCTGGTGCTAATAGCCTTGATGTGCCGCAGCTTGATTTGTTGGGTAAAGGTTCTTGTATTTGGGATACCCTTAAGAAGGGAGCTCAGCTGATTAAGGAGGGTCTCTTTTGGATTTGTGGTAGAGGCTTTGATGCTTTGTTTTGGCAGGACTCTTGGGATGGCCACCATCCCATTCTTTATAGCTTCCCTTAGCGTCAGCCTCTTTGCCATATTTTTTCTGAGGCTGGTTGGATTAAGGTGGAGCATTTTAAAATAGTCAAGTGTATTGTTCAGGCAGTGGTGGCTTGCTGGAAGGACCCGCAGGAGTGGCCCATGGGGGGTTCTGATGAGGATCATGCTGTCCTTACTAGAATTTTGGAGGGCAGGCTCTGCAGCTCCCTGAATGTGAGGGATGTTTTGGCTTGGAGTCCTAGTCCAAATGGTAAATTTACTGTGGCTCAAGGCTATGCTATGCTTGATAGGAACTTATATGGTCCCGCAGAGGTGCACTGGTGGAGGAAGGTTTGGGACAACTTTTCTTGGCCAAAATGCAATTTCTTCTTATGGTTGGTTGCTCAGAAGAAGTGCCTCACTTGGGAAAATCTCCGCAAGCGAGGTTTCCAGGGTCCTTCTATTTGCTTCCTTTGTTCGCACAGTGAGGAATGTACCTCCCACTTGTTCTTTCTTTGCCATTTTTCTAGAGAGATATGGCATAAATGGTGGGAGGCTTGGCATCATGGTTGTATTCATGCTACTTCCCTAATTGAATTCTAGGAGAGTTTGGGCAGGCCTCCAGTGAAGACTTCTTTCTTGCGGGTGGCCTAGTTTGTTGGGCCTATTTTCATTCTCTGGAACCTTTGGTTGGAGAGGAACCGTATAGTCTTTTGTGGCTCCAATTTGGGGAGTTTTCAATTGTGGAAAAAGATAATTAGCAGGCTTTAGGAGACTATTTCTGCTAAGTGTGATATGTTTGAAAATACTGATCTTGGTGATCTTACTATCTTGCGGAATTTGAACCTGGGGGATAGTAGAAGGGGAAGCATTGCGGGAAGAAGACCCCGTCATGTTAGGCAACGGGTCTATCGTGATGGGAGGTGGACGCCTCCCCCGGTGGGGGTCCTAAAGATTAATACTGATGGTTCTTCTCGTGGGAACCCTGGTCATGCTAGTGTTGGGGATATTGGTAGAGGTAATGATGGTGATGCAGTGTTTTTCTTCTGTATTTACAAAGGTCAACACTCTAATAATCTGATGGAGGCCCTTGCTATTAAGATTGTTGTTGAGCGTGGATGCTCTTTAGGCTGGAGGAGGATCATTTGTGAGTCAAATTCTCAAATTGTGGTGGATATGCTGAACAACCAGAGGTTGGATGATGTTAGCTGGCAATTAGCCTCTGTGGTTAGACAGATTCTAAGTCTATGCAGTTCCTTGGATTTTGTCTCCTTTTGTCATATCCCTAGAGAATGGAATAGAGTGGCTGATTGTTTGGCGAAGTGGGCTTCTGAGAATGTGGATGGTTGGGCTATTAGTGGAAGGGAGGTCTTACCTTCTGATTATCTTGGGACCCTGGAGAGGTTATTAGTGGAAGACATGAATTTGTAATGTTTTTTTTGGTGGTTCTTGTAGTGGTCTTGGTTTGGTGGGCCTCTGGCCTTTGCCTTGTAATTTGGAATTGATTGAATAAAATTTTTACCCCTTCTTTTAAAAAAAAATAAAAATAAAAATATTTTCTTCTAAAATAAATAAATCAATATTTATTTGTTTCTCCAAGCTATCATTTAAATTAAATAAATTTTATTTATTTAGTTCCCTCCTTCAAAAATTCAATTTTTTTGGGTCTTATCCTACCTTGAATTTTCCTATCCATTGATCTTGCAAATCAATATCCACCATAGATCAAATGTTAAGTGAAACATATAAATAAGAAGCTTTCATTTCATTCAAATCCCCTAGCACTTTAATTGTCAAAATCGCCCTAGCATTTTTATTGTCAAGATCTCCCTAGCAATTATATGATCAAGATCCCCCTAACACTTTTATTGTCAAAATCTTCCCTAGCAATTTTATGATCAAGATCTCCCTAGCACTCTTGTTATCAAGCATTCAAACATTCAAGCATTATCAAGTATTTTCAAGCATTATCAAGCATTCAAACATTCAAGAATTATCAAGTATTCAAGCATTATCAAGCATTTATCATTATCATTTATCAAGCATAAGTATCATCTATCTTTGAAAATTTATCATTATCATTGCATCATATCATTATTGTTCTTTAATAGCTTGTTACTTTAAAGAGCAACCAACAATGGAGAAAATCAAGATCTTAGCTATGATGACTTTGCTTGTTATCTAAATTCTATGTTTTAAATCAAGATCTTGAACTTCATTGTGTGATTGTGAGAGTGAGTTTTGCATTGTTGTAATTTCACATTTTCATCATCCATAGGTGGAAATATTGGTATAAATGATGGAAACAAATTTAAACAAAAATATAGTCAACAAGAGAACCACTTCAAAACAAGGAGGCTAGTTTTGGAATATAGTCAACAAGGGAACCAATTCAAAACAAAATAAATAAATTGTGAACTCAACTCATAATAAATTGGGTGTACTTTGTAGGATATTTTGTATTGTCTAAAATGGACATTCAAAATGAAAATCCACACCTATATTGAAGAAGAGGCAATTTTTTTAAAGTGTAATGAATTATCTAAAATTATAAAGTACAAAATAGCAAGGAAAAACAATGCAATAAAGTATTATTTGTTGGAGATCAACTAATAATGCAACAATAATCATTTTAGGGGAATTATTTTCAATTGATGAATAGCTTATGTTAATCAAATCAATTTTGGTACATATGAAGGCAATTGTTGGGGGTCCAAATCACTTAAATCTGTTGATTTATCAATCAAGCACATATTAAGTTGTTTTATGAGGTATTTATAAGTAATATTTTTTCCATCATAAACTACACATTTATAATGGGGAATTGCCTTGAAATTTAGAGGCATATTTAAATTTATCGACATATTCTCTAATAGCATTAAAATTTCACCATTTATCATGACTAACTTTGCCAATCCCATTATAATTCCATCCTAACCATATAGCCAAAATCACCATGAAAATCACAACTTATATTTTGGATCATGATTCAAATCACTTAACATTTATATTGACCATTTTATAATCATGTGGGATTTTCCAAAATTTTACCCCATTTTTCAATCATGCAAGATTTGCAAATGTGATTTCATATCAATACAATATTTTTTGGTTTAATTTTTACACATTTTATTTTGCTCTCAATTTGGATTGAATCTTTACATCATTTGAATAATTTTATTTTGGACTCCTTTCTCTTATTTCTTCAATGTCAAGTGCCTACTTGCTACCTTGAAATCTATTTGTAGTGAGCTATAGACAACTACAAGCATTAGTGGGTCAATGAAAGAAAAAATGATAACTTTTTTATTATTTTGTAATATAAGATTCTTACTATTCTGATGAGGGCCACACTCCCTGAAACCCACACAAATCACCACAATAGATACCAAAATAGAAGATGTGAGACAAAAAAATAACTCACTTTCAATTATTTTCTAGAAAAGGAAATTACGGATTCAAAACTTACATGCTACAGCCTAATGGGCTTGATTCATTACACCAAAATCAACTCTGAAAATAAAATGTATTATTCAGAGCCACAATCTGCACTATTGGAGCCACCTTCTACAACCCCCACTTAACCCTTTTATTTTACCCAATAACTTCCCTAGAATGTTCTAGAAAGTTCAACTTTCCCTTTTTTTTTGGTGCCAAAAGTCTTGCCGTTTGATTTCTGGCCTCAGAAGAAATTTTAATGAAATTCACTTTTTAGAGGGGCAACTTCACGTGGCCATAAATTTTGATTTGAGTGTCTGATTGGCTTTTATAACATATCGTTGGAAAGATCTCGAAGAGATATAAAAAATAAATCATCGGGGGTTGGTTTGTCAACTTTTCAAGCTATTTCGGGGCCTCTAAGGTTTTTATATTTGAATTTGAAGCTGCATTGGAGAAATTTCCTGGGACAAAAATTAATATCTCCCAAACCGTGTAGGGTATTGAGATGATTCTTTCGTGAATGGAAATGTTTATCAGTTCTTCTCCTTGGGGTAAAATTTCAGGTCCATATGAGCTTGTTTAGGTTGACTTAATAAAAATAGTAAGTGACCATTTTTTTCCTTTTTTGACTCCTAACTATCTTACACCCCTTAAGTGCCATCATGGAACTAAAAACAACTAAAGAAATTAAGGAAAAACAATTTTTTTGGGTGATGTAAGATTTCCATACACCACTAGATGCTCCTGCATCAGACACCTAGGGTAATTTGAAAAGTGACCTTGTCACTTGTCATGAGTTAGAGGAAAACCAAGACGGTTAACCTCAGCCTTAGAAAACCACGATGAATCTTCAACAGGCCTTCCTCTCCACTTCACCAAGTACTCTGCATATTGCCCGTTTCTTGTGCTTCTACCCACACAACTATCCAAAATTTCTTCTATCTCCTCCTTTTTTGAAGTAGGTGTTGGGATATTCCATTGTGCTTCTATTATTTCTTCATCAATTCCTACTTCATGATATTTTGTTAAATTTGAAATGTTAAACATAGGTGAAATATGAATTTCATCAAGCATTTCTACCTCATATGTATTTCTTGAATCATACTTCTTTAGGATCTTGCATGGTCCAAACTTCTTCATATTTAACTTGTTGTATGTACCAATAGGAAACCTTTCCTTTTGCAAATGAACCATGACTTCATCTCCTACCTGGAACTCCTTATACCTCCTTTTTTGATCTGCCTAAGCCTTATATTGTGAGTTCATCTTATTGATATGTTTCTTCACCTCTTCGTGCAAATTCTTTAGGTGCTTAGCAAAATATTCAGCCTCAGCTCTACTCTTCTCCCCCTTATCCATATTTCTTAGTTCAGAAGCAGTTCTTGGACTAATCCCATACACAATTTGGAATGGTGATTTACCAGTGCTCCTGTTGACAAAATTGTTGTAAGAAAATTCTTCCTACAATATAATCAAATCCCATCCCTTGGGCTTATCTCCTACTAAGCATCTTAGTAGGTTACCCAAAATATTGTTCACCACCTCCGTTTGTTCATCAGTCTATGGATGATGTTCAAAACTGAACTTCAAATCTGTCTTCAACTTCTTCCATAATGTCCTCCAGAAATAACCAACAAATTTGGTATCTCTGTCTGAAACTATACTCTTTGGTAGACCATGTAGTCTCACCACCTCTCTGAAAAAACAACTCCGCAACATGAACATCAATGGTCTTATGACAAGCAATGAAAGGTTCCATCTTTGAAAATCCATCCACCACCACAAATATGGAATCATGCCCTCTTTGTGTCCTTGGCAAGCCAAGAAAAAAATCCATGCTAATATCCTCACATGGCCTCTTAGGTACATGTAATGGCTGATACAATTGAGTATTTTGACTTGTTCCCTTCACCATTTGACATACTTTGCAACTTTGTACAAAATTCTTCACATCTTGTTGTAACTCTGGCCAATAATAATTCTCACTAACAAGAGCAACGGTCTTATCTCAACTGAAATGATCAACCAATCCTCCACTATGCTTCTCCTTGATTAGATTCTCTCTCATAGAACTCCTTGGAATGCACAATTGGATTCCTCTAAACAACATCCCATCTTGGATTAATAAATCCAACCATCTCATCCTATCCAATGTAACAGGTTCCAAACAAGCCTTCCAAGCTTTTGCAATGTCTAGATCTTCAAAATACAAACACTTGAGTTCATTGAACCCAACAACCTATATATTCATTTCTATCAATTTTTTTTCCTTCTACTCAAGGCATCTACAACTTTGTTTGACCTTCCACTCCTGTGCTTCAAAACAAAGGTATAACTCTGCAAGAACTCAACCCATTTTAAGTGCCTTCGATTTAACTTTCCTTGACTATTGATATACTGCAAAGCTTGGTGATCAGTATATAAAACAAATTCTTTTGGAAACAAATAGTGTCTCCATTTCTTCAAAGCCTGAACTATAGCATAAAACTCTTGATCATAGACATAATATTTCTTCTTAGCATCATTTAACTTCTCACTAAAATAGGCAACAAACTTACCTTCTTGACTCAAAACAACTCCTATGGCAGTGCCACTAGCATCATAATCTACCTAAAAGACCTCATTGAAATCTGGAAGTGCCAAAACAGGTTGCTCTGTAACTTTCTTCTTCAACATATCAAAACTTTTGGCTGCTCTTGTAGTCCACTTAAACTCTTTTCTATCCCTTCTCGTCACTTCAGCTAGAGGTGCAAAAATACTATTGAAATTCTTAATAATTTTTTTGTAAAAACTTTCTAGACCATGAAATGATCTTACCTCTATAACATTCCTTGAGGTAGGCCATTCAATGATAGCTCTCACCTTCTCTAGATCCATTTTAAGACCCTCTGCTAAGACAACAAATCCCAGATACACCAACTCTCTCTTCACAAAACTACATTTCTTCAAATTAATCAACAACTTCTCCTCCCTTAGCTTCTCAAAAACTCTTTGGATATGCATCAAGTACTCCTCCAATGTCTTACAAAAAATCAAATTATCATCCAAATAAACAATAACAAATTTTCCTAAAAATTCTTTCAATACCTCATTCATAAGCTGCATAAATGTACTCGGTGCATTGGTTAGCCCAAAAGGCATGACTAACCACTCATACAAGCCCTCCTTGGTTTTGAAGGTTTCCTTCCATTCATCCCCTTCTCTAATTCGGATTTGGTGATATCCACTCTTCAAATCTATCTTCGTGAAGTACTCAGCTCCACTCAAACAATCCATAATGTCATCCATTCTCGGCAAGGGAAATCTATACTTGATGGTGATCTTGTTGATGGATCTAGAATTTGTACACATCCGCCATTCCCCATCCTTCTTTGGTGCTAGTACTACAGTCGTGACATGGACTAAAAATCTCTCTGTGATCACTCATAGGCTCTATTTCCTTCTTCTCTACATTGGAAACAAGTTCCACAGAAGCCTCCTCTTCCCCGTCCTCATTCAGATCTTCCTCTTCCTCTTTGGTCTCCATTATTATGATCACAAGGACGATAGGAGTTATCTCCTTTCTAGTTCTGGTTGCTACTAGAGCTTTCACCCTTCTTTGATCTTCATTTCGACCTCCATATTACCATCCACTAGTCTTTCATCCATGACCTCCACCTCGTTGTTTGTTCTCAAACCTCTTGTTTAGTCGTTCTTCAACCTTTAGAGAAAATTGATAAGCGTTCTCAATGGTGGTCATTCTTACCAGTGCCAATTCTTCTTGTATGCTTGGCTTCAACCCGTTAATACAATGAGAAAATTTCTCTTTATTCTCCTTAGAATGTTCTATGCGAATCAGGACCTTGTGAAATTACTCTGTGTATTCTTTCACCATCCTTGTTCCTTGCCTCAAGCTCTGCATCTTCTTGAGCAACTCCAATTTGTAATCGACTGGAATAAATTGTTTCTTCAATTTTGATACCATTATGTTCCATCTAGAAATTTTATCTTTCCATTGTCTTCCTCTTTCTAATTGGACCTCTTTCCACCATATAATGGCATGAACTTTCAATTTTGTCTTTGCAAACCTCACTCTGTGAGGATCTTCAATCTCCTCAAACTCAAAAAATTCCTCCATGTCATTGATCCAATTGATCAATTCTTCAGGATTCAGATTTCCACTAAAAGTTGAAACCTCCATTTTAGGTCTCTTCCCAATGCTTGAGATTGCTTGCAAAAATATTATTTCTCTAGGATCCATTGGTTCTTTCTCTTCCTCTTCTATTTCCTCCTCCGTTTCATCTTCACTATCATCTCTTTCTCGATGCACATATCTTCTTTGAACCTCTTGCTGCAAATTTTCTTATTGCCTTCAAAGGGATTTGGTTTCATCTCTAGGTGGATCTCTTCCTCCACCACCTTAGCCTCTACCTTTTCCATGCTGGGAAAGTCTTGGAGGAATCTTGAACTCAACCCACACTCACAGGTCCTATTGCAACTGCCTCATGTTCGATGCTCTGTTATAGACTTAGGAACTACTTCTCTAATACCACTTGATGAGGGCCACACTGCTTGAAACCCACACAAATCACCACAATAGATACCAACACAAAATATGAGAGACAAAAAAAACTCACTTTCAATTATTTTCCAGAAAATGAAATTACAGATTCAAAACTTACATGCTACAGCCTAATGGGCTTGATTCATTACACCAAAATCAACTCTGAAAACAAAATATATTATTTGGAGCCACAATCTGCACTATTGGAGCCACCTTCTACAACCCCCACTTAACCCTTTTATTTTACCCAATAATCGCTCTAGAATGTTCTAGAAAGTTCACCTTTCCCTTTTGTTTTGGTGCCAAAAGTCTTGCCGTTTGATTTCTACCCTAGGAATTTTTTTTTAATGAAATTCACTTTTTAGAGGGGCAACTTCGTGGGGCCATAACTTTTGATCTGGGTGTCCAATCGGCTATTATAGCATATCGTTGGAAATTTTGAAGAGATCTGCAATGCTGAACCATTAGAGGTTGGTTCATCAAATTTTTGAGCTGTTTCGAGGCCTCTAAGGTTTTCATATCTGAATTTGAAGTTGCATTGGATAAATTTCCTGGGATAAAAACTTTAATATCTCCCAAACCGTGCAGGGTATTGATACAATTCTTTCATGGCTGAAAATGTTTTTTTAGTTCTACTCCTTGGGGTAAATTTTTAGGTCCATACAAGCCCGTTTAGGTCAATTTAATAAAAATAGTAAGTGACCATTTTTTTCCTTTTCTGACTCCTGACTATCTTACACCCCTTAAGTGCCATCATGGAACTCAAAACAACTAAAAAAATTAAGGAAACACATTTTTTTGGGTGATGCAAGATTTCCCTACACCGCTGGATGCTCCTGCATTAGACACCCAGGGTAATTTGAAAAGTGACCTTGTCACTTCTTAGGAGTTAGAGGAAAACCAAGACAGTTAACCTTAGCCTTAGACAACCACGATGAATATTCAATAGGCCTTCCTCTCCACTTCACCAAGTACTCTGCATATTGCCTGTTTCTTGTGCTTCTACCCACAAGACTATCCAAAATTTCTTTTATCTCCTCCTTTTCTGAAGTAGGTACTGGGATATTCCACTATGCTTCTATTATTTCTTCATCAATTCCTCCTTCATGATATTTTGTTAAATCTAAAATGTTAAACACAAGTGAAATATGAATTTCATTAGGCATTTCTACCTCATATGCATTTCTTGAGTCATGCTTCTTCAGGATCTTGCATGGTCAAAACTTCTTCATCTTTAACTTGTTGTAGGTACCAATAGGAAACCTTTCCTTTGAAAAATGAACCATGACTTCATCTCCTACCTGGAACTCCTTATACCTCCTTTTTTGATTTTCTTTAGCCTTATATTGTGAGTTCATCTTATTGATATGTTTCTTCACCTCTTCATGCAAATTCTTTAAGTGCTCAAAAAATCTTAAGCCTCAACACTACTCTTCTTCCCCTTATCCGTCTTTCTTAGTTCATAAGAAGTTCTTGAACTACTCCCATACACAATCTGGAATGGTGATTTACCAATTCTCCTATTGACAAATTTTTTGTAAGAAAATCCTGCCTGCGGTATAATCATATCCCATCCTTTGGGCTTATCTCCTACTAAGCATCTTAGCAGGTTACCCAAAATCCTATTCACCACCTCTGTTTGTCCATCAGTCTGTGGATGGTGTGCATAACTAAACTCCAAATCTATCTTCAACTTCTTCCATAATGTCCTCCAAAAATAACCAACAAATTTGGTATCTCTATCTAAAACTATACTCTTTGGTAGACCATGTAGTCTCACCACCTCTCTAAAAAACAACTCTGTAACATGAAAAAAATCAATGGTCTTATGAAACACAATGAAATGTGCCATCTTTGAAAATATATCCACCACCACAAATATGGAATGATACCCTCTCTGTGTCCTTGGCAAGCCAAGAACAAAATCCATGCTAATATGCTCCCATGGCCTCTTAGGTATAGGTAATGGCTGATACAATCTAGTATTATGACTTGTTCCTTTTGCCATCTGACCTACTCTGCAACTTTATACAAACTACTTCATATCTTCTTGTAATTTTGGCCAATAATAATTCTCACTAACAAGAGCAATGGTCTTATCTTGACTGAAATGTCCAGCCAATCCTCCACTATGCTTCTCCTTGATTAGATTCTCTCATACAACTCATTGGAATGCACAATTGGATTCCTCTAAACAACATCCCGTCTTGGATTAAGAAATCCAACCATCTCATCTTATCCAATGTAACAGGTTCCAAACAAGCCTTCCAAGCTTCTGCAAAGTCTAGATCTTTAGGATGCAAACTCTTGAGTTCATTGAACCCAACAACATCTATATTCATTTCTATCAACAAATTTTTCCTTCTACTCAAGGCATCTACAACTCTATTTGACCTTCCACTCTTGTGTTTCAAAACAAAGGTATAAATTTGCAAGAACTCAAACCATTTTAAGTGCCTTTGATTTAAATTTCCTTGACTATTGAGATACTACAAATCCTGGCAATCAATATATAGAAAAATTTATTTTGGAAACAAATAGTGTCTCAATTTCTTCAAATTTTAAACTATAGCATAAAAATCCTGATCATAGACAAAATATTTCTTCTTAGCATCATTTAACTTCTCACTAAAATAGGCAATAGGCTTACCTTCTTGACTCAAAACAACTCTTATGGCAGTGCCACTAGCATCACAACCTACCTGAAAGACCTTACTAAAATTTAGAAGTGCCAAAATAGGTTTCTCTATAACTTTCTTCTTCAACATATCAAAACTTTTGGCTGCTCCTGTAGTCCACTTAAACTCTTTTCTATCCCCTCTCATTGCTTTAGTTAGAGGAGCACAAATACTACTGAAATTCTTAATAAAATTTATGTAGAAACTTGCTAGACCATGAAATGATCTTACCTATGTAACATTCCTCAGGGTAGTCCATTCAATGATAGCTCTTACCTTCCTAGATCCATTTTAAGACCCTCTGCTGAGACAAAAAATCCTAGATACACCAACTCTCTCTTCACAAAACTACATTTCTTCAAATTAATCAATAGGTTCTCCTCCCTTAGCTTCTCAAAAACTCTTTGGATATGCATCAAGTGCTCCAATGTCTTACTGAAAATAAAAATATCATCCAAACAAACAATAATTTTTTTTCCAAAAAATTATTTCAATACCTCATTCATAAGCTGCATAAATGTGCTCAATGCATTGGTTAGCCCAAACGACATGACTAACCACTTGTATAGCCCCTCCTTGGTTTTGAAGGCTGTCTTCCATTCATCTCCTTCTCTAATCTGGATCTGGTGATATCCACTCTTCAAATCTATCTTCATGAAGTACTCAACCCCACTCAAACAATCCATAATGTCATCCATTCTCGACAAGGTAAATCTATACTTGATGGCGATCTTGTTGATGGCTCTAGAATTTGTACACATCCGCCATTCCCCATCCTTCTTTGGTGCTAGTACTGTAGGTACTACACATGGACTCAAAATCTCTCTGATCAATTCCTTCCACAAAAACTCTTGCACTTGTCTGTTCAACTCTTCACTCTTTGCTGGAGTCATACAATGAGCTGCCTTATTCGATAAACTGGCTCTAGGAATCAGGTCCATCTGATGACTAATCTTTCTTACTAGAGGCAAACCTTCAGGTATGTTATAAAAAAAATATATATTGAAACTCATTCAACCTATGTGAAACCTCTACAGGTACCTCATTAGTATCCTCTTTATCAACTCTAGGGGTCAATGAAAATACATATGCTCATGCCTCATACCTTCTAGGAACTTTCTTCCATTAACCAAACAAATTATTTCATTACTGCATACCTTTTCCTCTGCCTCTTTCAAGGGCTTCAACTTATGACGAACTCCATCCTTTGTCAAAGAATAGGTGTTGGCATGTCCATTGTGTACTACTCGCCGATCAAACTACCACGGTCTGCCTAACAACATATGACAAACATCCATAGGAATAATATCACATAATACCTCCTCATGGTAATTTCTAATCTTGAAATTTACCAGACATTGTTCATTTACCAAAGCCTTATGGTCCTTCTGCAACCAAGCAATCCGTCATGGATTTAGATGCCTTCTTCTCTCCAACCGCAACTTACTAACCATCTCTTTTGAAACAAGATTATCAGTACTACCTCCATTAATAATAACATTGCAAACTTTACCTTCACACTTACATTTGGTGCGAAAAAAATTCTTCCATTGAGTTGGTTCCTTCTCCTCATTCAACAAGGCTCTTCTAGTGACAAGAACCTCTCCTCTTTCTACATCCTCAGAATGTGAAGAATCAACATCTTCATCTACATGTGCAACTCGTGCATTACCCTCAGGTCTTCTATTTGTCCTTCCTTGATGTTTAGGAAACTCATAGGCTCTATGCGCTTCTTCTCCGCACTAGAAACAAGTTCCACGAAAGCCTCCTCTTCCCGGTCCTCATCCAAATTTTCCTCTTCTGCTTTGGTCTCCATTATTTTGATCACAAGGATGGTAGGTATTATCTCCTTTCTAATTCTAGCTGTTACTGGAGACTTCAACCTTCTTTTGATCTTCATTTCGACCTCCATATGACCATCCACCGGTCTTTCCTCCAAAACCTCCACCTCATTGTTTGTTCTCAAACCTCTTTTTTCAATCATTCTTCAACCTTTAGAGAAAATTGATAAGCATCCTCAATGGTGGTCATTCTTACCAATGCCAATTATTCTTGTATGCTTGGCTTCAACCCATTAATATAATGAGCAAATTTCTCTTTATTCACCTTAGAATGTCTTTTTCAAATTAGGACCTTGTGAAATTACTTTGTGTATTCTTTCACTTTCCTTGTTCCTTGCCTCAAGCTCTACATCTTCTTGAGAAGCTCCAATTCATAATCGACTGGAATAAATTGTTTCTTCAATTTTGACACCATTTTGTCCCATCTAGAAATTTTATCTTTCCCTTATCTTCCTCTTTCTAACTGAACCTCTTTCCACCATATACTGGCGTGACTTTGCAATTTTGTCTTTACAAACCTCACTCTATGAGGATCTTCAATCTCCTCAAACTCAAAAAAATCCTCTATGTCATTGATCCAATTGATCAATTCTTCAGGATTCAAACTTCCACTGAAAGTTGAAACCTCCATTTTAGGTCTCTTCCAAATGCTTGAGATTGCTCGTAGAAATCTTCTTTCTCTAGGATCCCTTGGATCTTGGTCTTCCTCTTCCATTTCCTCTTTCGTTTCATCTTCACTATCATCTCTTTCTTGATGCACATCTCTTCTTCGAACCTCTTGCTGCAAGGTTTCTAATTACCTTCTAAGGGCATTGATTTCATCTCTAGGTGGATATCTTCCTCCACCACCTCAGCCTCTACCTTTTCCATGCTGGGAAAATCTTGGAGGCATCTTGAACTCAACCCACACTCACAAGTCCTGCTACAACTGCCTCACGTTTGACGCTCTATTATAGACTCAAGAACTACTGCTCTGATACCACTTGATGAGGGCCACACCGCTCGAAACACACATAAATCACCACAATAGATACCAACACAGAAGATGTGAGAAAAAAAAAACTCACTTTCAATTATTTTCCAGAAAATGAAATTATAGATTCAAAACTTACATGCTACAGCCTAATGGGCTTGATTCATTACACCAAAATCAAATCTAAAAACAAAATGTATTATTCAGAGCCACATTTTGCACTATTGGAGCCACCTTCTACAACCCTCACTTAACCCTTTTATTTTACCCAATAACCACCCTATAATTTTCTAGAAAGTTCAACTTTCCCTTTTGTTTTGGTGCCAAAAGTCCTGCCATTTGATTTTTGGCCTAGGAAGAAATTTTAATGAAATTCACTTTTTAGAGGGGCAACTTCATAGGGCCATAACTATTAATCCGGTTGTCCGATTGGCTATTATAACATATCGTTGGAAAATTATCGAAGATATCTACAATGTCAACCCACCAAAGGTCAGATCGTCAACTTTTTGAGCTGTTTTGGGGCCTCTAAGGTTTTCATATCTGAATTTGAAGCTGCATTGGAGAAATTTCTCAAGACAAAAACTTTAATATCTCCCAAACCATGTAGGGTATTGAGACGATTCTTTCACGACCAATTTTTTTTTTAATTCTGCTCCTTGGGGTAAATTTTCAAGTCCATATGAGCCCGTTTAGGCCAACTTACTAAAAATAGTAAGTGACCATTTTTTTCCTTTTCTGACTTCTGACTGTCTTACACCCCTTAAGTGCCATCATGGAACTCAAAACAACTAAAGAAATTAAGGAAAACTATTTTTTTTGGGTGATGCAAGATTTCCCTACACCGCTGGATGCTCCTGCATCATATTCATACAAAATGGCTAAGACCATTGTTATATATGATATTGAGTAGTGCTTGACATCTAGGCACCAAGTATCTATTTTCTATGATTCCTTTTTTGATTTTTTCTATTAGTGTTTAGTCTTTAACAATTCCATGGCCTTTAAACAAAAGGATATTCTTTTATAATTTCAAATTTGTGAGAGATGTCAAGTAAGATCCAATTTCTTCAAAATAATAAACAAGGCTCGTCAAAATATATAGACATAATCTCATATTTTGGAAATGTTTATGGTCCATCAGACTGACCTTCAACATCAATATTTGTATCATCTATTATCAAACAAGGAAATATCTCAAATGAATATTGTAATGAGTTGCATGACAAATCCAAATATAATGCTCCACAAGATTCCTAGGGTAATGAGAATGATAGTATTAAAAATCCCATCTAAAAAAGTGATGACAATAATATAGATCCTTCATATAAAGGGAAAAGAAAAGAAAAGAAAAGAAAAGAAAAGAAAATATGGGGAGTGAGTGGGATATGCCAAAGAATTTTTAGACTGACTGGGTGTCAAAATACTCTTTCATTGAATCAATGGATAATGAAAACAAAGGTGAACCTTTCATAGAATGTAGGTGTAATATTTGTACTTAGAAATATGGTAGGGACAATAAATTGTAGTTAAAAGTTGACACCATAGAAAAATTGTTGGTAAAGTTTATGAACAATAAATCTTTGTTAAAAAGAGAAAATAGTAATAAGATGAAAAATAAAGGAAAAATACCCTCATGTTAAGCATGCCATGGAATTTGAGGAGTTTATTCAAAAAAGGATAAAGGTTGTTGCATATGGAGGTACAATTGAACAATTTGGAAAGATGATGGGAGAATCACAAATAAAAAACTATTTAGTTGAGTGTTATTTTTCATATTTAGAAGGTGTTCTTATTATATTTTCAAAATACTATGCAATAGTTACAAATATTGCACAAAAAAAATATTATAATCTCTCTTCTCTATTCAAAATGATATTACATATTTATAGGATTTTTCATATCCTATATTATAGGAGGGTTTTTCTACCTCCTATTGCCACTTCTTTACTTAGATGAGGTTTTTTAATAACTCATAATACAAACAAATACTCATAAAACTAATATATTATCATACTTGTCATCATATCTGAAGCACATTTCCTTGTTTGTTATTAGTTTGGTAGGAACACCAAATCTTTGTTATTAGTTTGGTAGGAACAAAAGATCTTATGACAATATTTTCCATGATAAAATTCATGACCACCTTGCTTGTTTTCTTTCTAGTTGGGATTGCTTCCACCCAATTTGTAAAATAGTCCACGGGAGCTAAAATCTATTTGAATCCACCACATTTTTGAATTTTCACCTATAAATCGACACCCCATTGTTGAAAAGGGGTTTCCACAGTGATAACCCTCAATGGAAAAACACCAAAATACTTTAACCCACCGATTTTTTTTGTCATGCCTCACATTTCCTTACCATTTTTTGTGTGTTTGCAAAGAGGGTTGGCCACCAGTACCCTGAATTGAGGATATTGTGGGTTTTTGTTTTAGCCATGAAGTGGCCTCCACAACTTCCATTATGCATGTCATTTAAGATCCTAAATGGCTATCTTCATTAACACATCTTAACGGGATCCCATATTTTCCAATATAAATCATTCTACAAAATAACATACTTAATGGCATGCAATTTTAGAGTCCTTTTTTATTATCACTAATTCCCTTAGGACATGTCATATTCTGTAAATAATAGACAATGCCTTTATACCATAGAGAAGTGTGCAACTTATGTTCCTCCATATGTATCTCTTCTTCCAAATTGTTCACTTGAACAACTTGTAGATTAGATTCAACCATAATTTTAGCTAGTCCCTGACCCCTGACTAACTTTGTGAGTTGCAAGTCAATATTAAACTACTAAAATTTGTTAATCCACTTGCATCTTCTTCCTGTTACTTCTTTTTGTGTAAAAATTTCCTTGATTGTAGCATGAGGGACATATGCAATGACTTTAGCTCCAACCAAATAAGGCTTGAAGCTCTTTATATCCTTGACTTTAATGCATAATCCCATTTCTCTGTGATGTCATACTTAAGCTCAGCTACTTGAAGATATTTATTGAAGAATTCAATAGGTTGCTCATATCCTTCTTTATTCTTTTGTAACAAAAAAACGACGGTGTGGAAAGAAGCAAAGGAAAATAATAAAAAAGCTTTTGAAAAATTTGGGGACTTAAGCACATGATCTTTCTTGATAGCATATTTTATATTTTGAAATGCTTCGATGGATTCCTTACCCCAAGAAATTGATTCTCCTTTCTTCAACATCTTTGAAATTAGTTCGGTTTTCTTTGCAAATTTTATAACAATCCTTCTCACAAAGTTGAATTTTCCAAACAATGGTTGGACTCCTTTTGTAGTTTAGGTTGTTGAATCTTATCTATAGCTGTAACTCTTTTTGGATCAATTTTGATTCCATATTTAGAGACAACATGACCTAGAAAATTGTCTTTTGTCACCCCAAACATACATTTATTTGGGTTCAAAGATATGCCATATTCTATGACTCTAATAAAAATATTTTCAAGGTGCATGCTATGATCTTCAACTTTTTTGGAGAAAGCAGTGAGATCATCTTGATATGGTGACATGATAATATCAATAAGGTCATAAAAATCTACATCCATTGCTATTTGAAATGTTGCACCTACATTTGTTAGCCCAAAAGGCATTATGATATAAAAATAAGTACCCTAGGGTGTTGTGAAGTCAGTCTTGTACTGCTTAGATTCTTTTTCCTTCACCTCATTGTATCTTAAGAATCCATCCATCATTGATAATAGTTCACAACCAACCACCTTTTGCAACATGGCCTCCATATTAGGCAAAGGGTAATTATCATTTAATAAAGACACATTTAGGTTTTTGAAGTCTACACATAATCTAATATCTCTATTCTTCTTTCTCATTAGAACCAAGTTTGAAACCCAAGTAGAATGTTTGATTGGATTGATAATTCTCCCATCCCTGAGTTTCACAAGTTATTTTTTCAGTTTTGGTGCCAGTGTGGGATTGATAGGTCTCTACTTTTTTTTGAAAGGCTTAGCATTTGGTTTTAGAGGAATCTCATGCTAAAATAAATCCTCTCTCTATACCTTCAGATCATCATAATAACATGCAAACACATGCTTATAATTTATGAGCAAGGAAATAAGCATGGTTCTTATTGCTAAATTTAGTTTTTTTCCAATGCATACCTTTTTAAGGGAAGACTTAGTGCCCAAATTTATCTCTTCTAAATCCTTTTCATGTACAAAAGGTGATTTTCAATATGTTTATTTGTACCATTAAAGGATATTTTAAAGGAAACTAACCCCTTGGGAATTTTATTAGTCTTTAGTTGAATTACCTCATTCCCAAACATTGTTTCTTTTCCATCCCAAACCTCTACAAAGCTTTGGGAATCAATTTCTTGGTTGTGGTATTAATCAATACAATATATAAATTTTAGCAAGTCTTGGTCATCATTGAACACTTACCAGTTGCTTACATTATCAAGAATAAATGGTCTAGTTTTTATTTCCACTTTGGAAATCCCAACTAGTGTAATATCATCTATTCTTATGGAAAAAAATGCTAAACATCTGCCATTATATTCTTGGTTCTCTCTATCCAATTTGTAGAAAATGCATCAAATAATTCTAAAATATCCCACACAACATATTTATACTGTTTTAATCTTTTATATTTTAATGCATACTTACCTCTAACTTGAGAAACCACTATCTCAGAATCTCCAAAGACTCTAAGTGCCTTGATACCATGTCTCATAGCCATGTTTAGTCCAAGCAACAAAACTTCATATTCTACAACATTGTTAGTGCATTCAAATATGAAATGAAAGGAGTATTTGAAAAATTTACTTTTAGGTGATATAAGAGTAACACTTGATCCTAAAATTTCTCTAGAACATGCTCTATCAAAATACACCAACCATAAATCATTGATCTCATTTGATCTTTGAATCTCTTCTTTCAATGGATTTGTCTCTACTTTATCTAATTTAGGACATTCAATCCTAAAGTTTTCAATGCCAATGTAAAAAAAACACACCTGATCTATAGGCTCAAGATCCTCAACTAAAGTGAGATATATCTTCTTTGTCTAGCTTCACACTTTTTCCATTTGTAAGAATCATGACATATGAAAAATTTAATTGCATGCTCCCACCTACTTCTACAAACCATTTTCTTGATAACAACATCCCAAACTGAGGTCCAAGATATCAACAACTATAATATTAATGCTAAATTTCTTCTCTAGGAATGCAACCAATTCAAACTCTACATCTTTCATAATCCCAATGGTTGGGACCTCTCTTGAGTCCATGGAATTTTTTTCCATATGCCCTATTAAATTGTAATCCCAATTCATTCATAATTTAAGGGGGCATAACATTAGTGGAAGCTGCATAATCTATCATATAATTCTTTATCGATTTGTCATTTATGAGAAAAGTGACATAAAATGGGTCAATATGAGAACGACACTTATTTAAGGTTGTTCCTAAATAAACCTTTGGTATTTTAGTATTTGAATAATCTATTTTAAACTTATTGACTTGTTTTTAAATTTTCTTAGATTGATCAATAAATTTATTTCTTGCTATAAAAATTATTGAAGCATTATTGGTCAGAGCTAATGCCTTGTCTTTATGTTCTTCAATTCTCATCATTTCTAATAATAACACCATGAATTTCCTTTGTGCCAATATTTCTACCATATAAAATGCTATGTATAACTAGACAAATTACTAACAAGAGCATTGGATGGAACACAAATACTTAGATTTTATTTCTCCTCTGTAGTGATCTCCTTTTGTGTAGATTTATCTTTCACCTTGTCTTTCTCAGCTTTCAATCTTTGATATTTCAATTTTAATAAAGGTGAGACAACTTTATTATATGACATTTCATGTTTCTTTCCTTTAATTTCAACATTTTTGTTATGAGGAAAAACCTTGTCCTTATTTTGATTTTCACTTATAAAAATGTTGCCTGGTTTCCCTTGATCAATAACATTTGTTTTACTTCTTACGTTATAATTGTATTAACCTAAGCTATAGTATCAAATGTCAAGGATATAATATCTTCATCTGATGGTCTTCTCAATCTCACCTTAGAGCTAAAAGATTCTATATTATGTACCTTGAAATTTCTTATTCCTCATCAACAAATATTTTTTTGATGATACCCTCCTTTTTGTCGTCTCTTGTCATCAATATCTAATTCAGTACCATCCTATTTAGAAGAAGAATATTCCTCACTTGAAAAACATAATATCATTGAAAACATATTGATTTCCTAATTTTTATTATTATTATATCATTGCAATCATCACATGGGATAGTAGAATCCTCAAAATATTGAGAAACCATGCATTGCACAAGTGAATGTGGTAATTGGAAAGTTATGCACCATGGGTTTTATTCTATGAAATTAGCATTAGGTCTCCTCAAAGGGTCTGAGGTATCCTTTCTTGATGAATCCTTTTGATTACGTTGAACAAGTTTTCCATTATGCCAAGTAATGTTGTAGGGCTAATGAAACAACTTAGGCATTCTTTCTTGCTTCTGATAGTTGTACCTATCATGATGTAGACCTTTTGCATTTCTAGAAACTTTGTAACTTAAGTCTTTCAGAGCATTCATAACTTTTTCCAACTTGTTTTCAGATGAAGATGTCTTATTTTTATGTCTTTTGGGATTTCACAAGATTTTAACATCTTCCTTCTTATGTATTTTACTTGATGCTTTTGGATTGCTTTCTATATGTGTAGCACTATTGAAAACATCTATTAGAGACTGAGGGTTCTTATCTATCAGATCATAGCCTATTTTAGCATCATAAGCATTGTAGTACAAAACTAAACACATAGACTCATTAGGCCTCAAATATGGAGAAATTTTATTCATGACCCAAGTAAATATAACATTAAAATCGGGTACAAAATCATTAAATCCTTTACTTATACTTGTGAAATCATTGATAATAAATATAGGGTTAGTTTAATATCCCCATATTTTTCTCTAAAAACTCTTTTGGATTATTCCCAAGATCAAATGCTTGCATTATAAGGAAGACCTCTATACCAATCTTTAGCTTATTGGTCAAAGATTGCATAAACAAATTTATCACTACATCTTCATGTTTAATTTTAAATTCATCAACCAAATTAAAGAAAATTTTAAGGTGATCTTAACTAGATAGTGCATTGTTTCCAAAAAATGATTAAAGAAGATATTGCCTAATTAGAAATAACATTAAGATATCTAAGTATATTAATAAAATCCAATTGCCTATACCTATCAAGCTGCAAAGGTCTTCTACCTTGAAAATTGCTAGCAACAACATTTTCTTGAACATTTTGTTGCACATTTTGATACATTTTCCCCCTAATAGGTTTGGTCCTTGTCCACCCATATGTCTCCTTATAAATTTACTTTGCATTGGTTGGTGACCCATTCCCCCAAGATCAACATTATGTGGATGTGCAGGAGCATGGGGTTGTGGATTTGATACTTGGTTCAATGGAGGGTTGAACATATCATTTGGAACTACATGCACTAAAATTGGATTAGAAGATACTGGAATAATCGTCTATTGTGGGGAGGAAGTATCCATGTTTACTAATGGGCTATGTTGAACATAACTTGTAGAGGGAACACTTTGTGGAATACTATTGGTAGGAAAATTTTGAGGGAAAGCACTTGTAAGAACAAGATTATTAATTGCATAATAATTTTTTAGTGCATCTATCCTTCTTATATCATCCCTTATCCTCACGAATTCCATTATGTCGAATTCTACTTTAAGGTCATCTACCTCCTTTAATAATTCTTCCTTAGTTTGAAATTGTACTCCTGAGGTAAAAGCCTTTTGGGAAGATAAATGAATATTTGCATCTATATACTATGTAACACTAGAAGCAAAAGCATCTAAGTATGAGAATGGGACTCTCCCCTAGTTTGTAAGTAAAATTATAGGACTAACATAAGTTGTAGCAGTTATAGCCACATAGTGGGAGTTAATTTGAGTAGACACATTCTCCCTAAGATCATACTCTATTTGAACTTGTTCCCTTTCCCTCTTAAATTTTTCTAAGAATTCATTATATTTGGGACATATCCAATTTTTTTCATCTCTCAAGAATTCCACATTTAACATAGATGTTTCATTGCTACTACTCCTAATAGGCATAGTCATAAAAATATTTTCATTACTTGAGAAAGGATCAACATTAGGAGTAGTAGACTTACTATTTTCTTTTGCTTTCCATGTCTGCCTTTAAATTGTAAGATCTCCAAATAATTTCCTTCTAGGATTAGTATGGAACGAGGATATCCTTTCTTCCATATTTATCAGATAATTCTACTTTAATTTACTGGCTTGGATATTATAGAGTCGCCACCCAAAATTGGGAATATGATTTACACATAGATTAATTAGACCTTTCTAGAAGTTTGATCGACACTTGAAATATTTCAAGATTTGGATCACTAGGTGATTTTGATGACAAGTTACTCTACTCTACCTAATTCTAACTACTGGACTTTATAAGATATGTAAGACTTTGCAAATTTACACAATTTCCCTAATACCACTAATCAGTTGGTTATTTTCCAATTGATTATCTAATTTTCTCTAAAGGTAAGCTACTTCTTATAATCAAGAAAATCAGGTCAGTGACCAATAAACAAGGATTTGAACATCCTTCTTCACTTTAGGCTCTACAAAACCAAGGTGGGTTTCCCTTCACAAAAAACCACTTCGAGATATATAATTGTGAACAAACGATGTTTCAACAAACATTTTTTAACACATAATGTTAGGAATTTAACACATATACACTTATTTCATTTAGACATTCCCATAACTCATCAAGAATTTGGTGTAAGAAAATGAACTAACTACCAATCACAAGTAGCTTACGATATCATGATTTAGTTTCTTTTTTGGTTTGGGACAAAGTGCATTACTAGACTGGTTCCTTATCCATTACAGAGTCAAGAATTGTGCAATTTTCTCATAATAGTTCAATTTAAACACAAATCCAAGGGTTTAGATACTCTATTACTTTATAACAGTATGACCCACTATTTCTCAACAACACACATCTTACAAATCCTTACTTATATCACAATATTTCAACATCTGATTGAAAGAAATTAATCTAATCCTTGAATAGAATCCATCAACAAATCATTTATCACAACAAATGTGTAATAGATAATTTCAAAATATTTGATTGTATTGATTCATAAAATATTATGTACAAAAAGGAGACAAGAGTGTTGAAGAATATCACTCATATATGCCTCAATTTAGATTGTATATTGATATATAGGTAAAATAAATTATAATTTTTTTCTCTAATATGCTAAGACTCGCTAAAACCTAACTATCCCATCCCAAAATTACACTTCCAAAATTCCAAAATGAGGCTTGAATTTCCTTTTATAAAAACAAGGGATAAAAATTCTTAGAGCCTTGAATAGATGTCAAATTTTCATTTGACAACTTGTTCATGTGACCAAACAAAATGTAGGTAAAATTGCTTTAGATAAGACAAAAAACACTTTAAATGGAAGCAAAACTGATGATGAGGCCATTACAAAAGTTGAAATCAATGCTAACCATGCCACTCTATCTACTCATTGTACTGATCTAGCCATGATTTGTAAGCATCTTCTATAGGATACTTGAAATTCAAAAATTTTAACCTTATTGTTATGGACATTATATCTTTCATCCATAACTGCCCTAGTTTCCTTGAAAAAATTATTGAGGTTGGACTCTAACTTTATTATTTCTTCAATTGAATTATTTAATAAAGCCAAGTTTGGCTTTCCACTAGAGCATATAAAGGAACAAATGGTTGGGATGACTGAAACACCGAAAAATAGGTTTTTATCAAAATGAGATGATTTGATATATGATGCATGTATATTTCTTGTTTCATTTGGAAACATAGATCCCCAAAGGTAGGATTGAATTCCAACCATTAGGTGAGTCAACCCTATTGGAGATCTTTGCTAATTTTCTTATGACAAGATGGGGTAAATATGCTTGCAATTGGGAGAAAAACTAAAAATACTAAATGAACTCAACTATGCAATGTGAAACTTGAATCATCAATTTAAAGCATAACACAATCAAAAACAACAAAATTCCGACAGTAAGACACCATGCACCTGTTACCAAAAGCTATTGCTGATTTTCCTCCTGGGAAAAATTCTCCCTAGGGTGAATGGTTCTTGCCATAGGGGTCCAAAAATCTGATTTCATAGTCCTCTGCTCCTAGATCTACACTCCCGATTTCTCTAGATCTCATTGTCAAAAATTCAGAAATAAAATCTGCAAGTAAGATTCCATGTCTTGACAAATTTGATGACAACTTTGAAAACTTTGTAAAATTGTACTTTTGATCAATCTTCAATCCTTCTTCAATTGTAAACCTACACATACAAAAAGAGGAAAATTTATTAGTTCTTGGTGAATAGGGGTCTGCCTTGGTCGAACCTTGTTTTGGTAATTAAACCTTAAAATGAAATAATAATGAAAGGAAGGAATGATTAATGAACACTAGCTTGTTACAACTCACCAAACCCTTTAATGGCTGCCCTTGGAGGACCAAAGTCTAATACATCACTCCAAGGATTGGATCTTGCATGAAATGGATTGATTGGATGCTTGATTTGACACTTGATTTGATGCTTGGAAATATGAAACCTACATCACAATGCTAGCTCCAAAAACATGCATGGAAGAAAATAACTTTGACAAGATGATATGATCTTGATTGTTGCTGTAGATGAATGATAAATCCACTCTTCAATGCTCTTGACAATAATATTTTCTATAGGAATGCTGTCATAAAAATTCTAGGATTTGAAATGATAAAAAGACCTTGCATTTATAGGTAATTTTCTAATTTCCTGACAATTAAAATTCAAAAGCTAACAATTGTAACTTGAATTTGAATCATTAAAATACCACCAAAAACATATTAAAAAATGGGGTCCTAAACTTAAGGAGGACCCATTTTCCCTTGGGAGAATGGGTCCTAGGCCCTAAACCTAGGACACACATTTTCCAAGATGTGTAACTTGATGTTTGCAATTGTTTAATACAAGTTCCCCTTTCAAAAAATAAAATTAATTAGGCTTTAAATGCATAATTGGATCAATTTGAGGCTTAATTAATTCCAATTAATTAAGGGGATGCAAAAATAGTGTGAAAATGTAAAGTTGTACATTTTTTGACACTACATTTAGCCCCACTTTAGTGAGAAGATGAGCCCTACACTCAAACTCACACTAAAGTAGACAAATAAATCAAGAGAGGTTCAATTGTACAAGTGTTGATGGGATAGGATGAAAAATATCAAGGAGAATGATCAATCCCCTAGGATCAAGATCCCATGGAAAACCAACATAAGCATAAAGGGACACATGCTTGTAGTAGCAACACAAGATGCACAATCATGCAATGTCAAAATTAATGCAAAAAAGAAGAAAACAAAAAGATGGACTAGCCGTGGTTGTGTTGTTTTCCATAAAAAAATGTTCACAAGTGAAACCCATTGTCCACTATGCAAATAAAATATACTCACGAGGGCTAGTGAAATCCAGTATCCACTAGGTGAGCCCCAAAAAGGTGGCTGATGGGAAAGTCATGTCAGGTCTATAGGTTCCCATAGGTCAACCATACCAAAAATTATACCTCCTAATAACTTTGATGAGGTGCCACAAAAAAAAAGGTTCCACAAGGCTAGCAATTTGCATTATACTAGACACTCACGAAAAACAAAAAGGCTCCACTGACAAGTAAGTTGTATTATGCTTGGTGTCTATGAAAAAGTTTTAAATACAATAAGATGGTCAAAGGGGTTTTGCTTAGTTCATGAAAGGTCTCACTTTAGGGAACATCGTGCTCAATGTCACCAAGAGAGGACAAGTCGAGGAATAAAGGATTCACATCTTAGGGAATGCAAACCATAACATCACCACCAAGAGGAATATCATATGCCAAGGAAGGTTACACTCTTGTAGTACATCAAACCCAATGTCACCACCAAGAAGACTCATCACCTGAAGTAAGAAGACCACTTTGAATAAAAAGTTCACACTTTCTAGGAGATGTATGTTGTCATCACTAGGAAGGGAACATTCAAACAATGAATGGGGGAAAATATGCCCCCAACTTAAAATGTCAACATACTTGCTAT
>VDFB02314314.1:0-11661 GCA_007258455.2 Sequoia sempervirens
GGAAAACCTCTAGGGAAGATGTTTTTTGGAAAGCTCCTCCGGATAGCTGGGTGAAGGTTAACTTTGATGGAGCTACTAAAGGGAATTCGGGACCTGCAGGTTGTGGAGGAGTGATCAGAAACTCTAATGGTAGGCTCGTCTCTGCTGTGGCGCTCCCTTTGGGAATCTAGAAAAACCACTATGCGGAAACGGATGCAGCCTATCATGGTCTAAAGTTGGCACATTCCAAAGGCTATAAGAAAGTATGGCTTGAGGGGGACTCTCTCAATATCATCAATAATTTGAAGAATTGTGCTACCCCTTCATGGACTATTGATTCGTTGATTAGGGACTCTATTGATATTCTTAATTTTTTTGATGAGTATTACATATCTCATATTTTGAGAGAGGGCAATAGATTAGCTGATGTCTTCGCTAATCTTGGAGTTAGAGGTGCTAGGGAATGGGGTTTGAATGACCCCCTCCCTATAGAGGCAATAGCAAGTATTAATCATGATTTCCAAATTTAAAATGGTTGAGGATTTATTATGGCTCGCGACGTGCATGACTATCTTCACGTGGCCAATGATTATGTGGAGGGATGGTAAGCCAGATTTGAAATGAGCTAATGGTACAATGGCTGATATTCATAGGGAATGAAACTCTAGGATCATAATTCTATCCTTCCTTAATTCTATTTTCACACGAATTCTAGGCATTCTTTTCATTGTCTTCTCGAGGTTTCTTCTCATTGCGTTCAGAGGTCTCAAGCTTATAGACTCTGCAAATTTTGTAGACATGGGAGGTGATAGGAATAGCATAGAGTCCTTCTCTTGTGAAGCTTCCAAGAAGAAGCCAAAGGTTTGACAGGTGTTAGAGAAAGGTGGGTTGACTCTATACTTGGAGAGATTGCATGGTAACAATCCACATATGATGACATTGTTTGCAAAAGCTTGGAACAACAGGGTGTTGAAGTTGGGCGGAACGGAGTTTGATGTGAATGAAGACTTTATAGAAAATATCACTAGGTTGCCTATGGATGGTATGAAAGTTTTCAGAGACAAGAAGGGGTCGCAAACTGCCATGCAAATTTTCTTCAAGGGGGATGAAGCTAAAGACTTGAAGACGACAAAGAGTGGGGGTTACCAGGGGAGTTCTCTCAAGGCATTGTGGGGAGATGTGGTTGAGGAACTCATGCATTATATCACCCTGGAAGGATGCTTCTCTGCAATAAATGCTTACCACTTCCTTATGCTTAATTATTTCTGCCACAAGAAAATAATTTACTTTCCCTATTATCTTCTGGCGTCACTGGATTTTGGTCTCAAGGACCATAAGAGAAACCCCAAAAATCTTGTTCTGCAAGTGGGGTTAATCCTTTTAATTTTTGAGTATGCTAAATATTTTGAGGTGGTTAAGCCGATTGCTACCCCTAAGGGTAAGTAGTTAAAGCCGACAGAGGAGTATGAGACAGTCTCTAAAGAGGAGCTGGCTAGTAAAAAAGGGAAGAAGAGAAAACTTATCTTGGAAAAGGAGTCATAATCTGAGGAGGATGTGGACTATGTCCCAAACTCTCTTGCTTCTATGGAGGTGGGTCCACAACCCCATACTGTGGGGAATTCTAAGAAAGGGGTGCCAAGCCCTAATAAGGGTTATGAGACTTGCAGTGATGAGGTGGATGCTAATTTGCTAAGTACTAGCTTGAAGGAGAAGAATGATTTGTATGGTGAGGCATCGTTGCCACCCCTTGTGACTAAGCAGAAGGAGTTGGAGGTGGGAAGTAAGAAGAAATGGGTTTTAAGGTTTGCGAGTCAAATTTTGGAGAGGGACTTTCCTCTCACGATCATGGGCGGACAGGATGCTGATGTTTCCTCGGTTGTGAACCCGGATTTGCAAAAGAAAGGTAAGGTTGTGGTTGCTAGTGGAAATGATGTTGTGGATACCTCGGTTGTGGACCTAGAGCGACTGAAGAAAAGAAAGGTTGTGGCTGAGGAGATTGCGGATTCCATTCACAAAATCAAAATGTCGGTTGCTGCTGGGAAAGGTAAGGAAGTCTCTGCTTGTCAGGATAAGGTAAGCTCCTCTGAGGAGGAAGATGTTGGGGGTAAGGGGGTTTTCAATTTTGATAGGGAAGATATCTCTGATGTTTTGGGAACTACTAGAGAGGGTTCCATTGTTTTATTCAAAATGTTAAAATGGTTTTTTCATGAACTTAATATGGAAAATGTGAAAGTAAGGGGTGTGATGAGTAAAGCTGAAGAGTCCTCTATTCAGAACTAGATTGATGAATTGTTTAATTCCTTGAATATTGTGGCGGAGTAAACTCTTAAGATGAAACAAAATCTGAAAGGTAGAGTTCTCACCCTGGAGGATCAATTGGAGAAAATTTGTGCTAGTATGGTCAAGGGTGGGGAGGTGACTAAGTGGTTAACTTTGAATCTGTTGGTATTACCTCTCCTTTTGCTAGTGCCAAGAATCGCAAGGAGACTGTTCATGCTGAAGAGATTGGTGTTGGTGGCAAGGTGATGGAGGAAGAGGTTTCTATTGATAAGGGTGGGGATAAGAATAATGTTTTGATTGATGAGGTGAACACGGATGGGCTTGGGGATAGAACTAGAAACAAGACCAAGGCTCAGGCTGGGGCTCTTGGAAAAGAACTGTCTGATGTCTTAGATGATGCCCAGAAGGGTATGACGAGTGATGTGGAGGCTGCTGATATCCTGAAAAAAATGTAGTGCTGTTGTTTAGGGTCCTCCTTTTTGGCTGATGTTTTGTTGTTGGTTCACTGTGTATGGGCTGATATATACTTTTTGTTGTTTTCTTTAGTTTCAGCTGCTTTCTTTTGTAAAGGGTTCCAGGCCCCTTCAAAACCTATTTTTTACCTCTAATAAAAAATAATCACTAGCATAATCCAACAATCACAATAATTAGTCTTCTTGTAATGTAGCTATAGGTTTGGATCTAGATATTACAACCCATATATCTCAGTCTATGAGCACATCCTCCATATTGATCTTCCACAACTCAATGTTTTTTCTTAAGAACTTCTCAATCCCTATCCTCGACATGTTTTCCATATCTTCCTGTAATAATATCAAAACCCTCTCTACAAAATATCCCACTCAAATGAAGATTAGTCTGAAAAACCCTCTACTTAGCACCTAGAATCTAAGGTGATTAGGATCTAATACAAAATGAAAATAAGAAAGTTATATGAAAATGATACCTACACTAATATATTGAGGATATTTTTGTGCAAAATTTAATCTTTTACTAACTACAAAAAGTAGAAAATTATTTTAAACATAAAATAAATAATATATACCATAACAAAGGTGTACTTGGGGAAAAACCTTTCAAGAAAAAATCTCACACTCTAAAGTATCTCAATATATTATTCAATAAATTAAAGTTACAATACACTTGCAGAGGAATCCTTGATAGGAGCATCACCAACCAAAGATCTAGAGGAATTCTCACAACTTAATAGTATTCTAAAAAACTCTACAAATAACTTACATCTTAATAACCTAATATATAGGAGATACAAAACTCAAAACCATCAAATGGTAATTAGAAACCCATGAGCTAAAACCACCCAAAAAGTGACCCAAATTATCCCCCAGTCAAAGATGCCTTATGATTTTTCATAACATGCATCATAATTTAGTTAATAGGTGTAACTCCCCTTTACAACTATTTTATGCATCCAATATCATTTTACATTTCCTATAAAAAACCTTCCAAAACTATAAATTTTAATCTGGTTGGTCAATGTGACCTATTTTTATAAATTGAAGTACTCATCAAGATCTATGAACATGCACCAATAACTAACACTATAGCCCATAAATTGAGTTATTTCATTTTATATCTAAAAATTATACTTTTTAAAATCTTAACATTAGGAACAATATTGAGACCTTTTCCAACATTATCAAGGTGATTACAAAGCAAACAATTTTTTAAAAAATCTGAAAGGAATAATAATAAATCCCTACTAAAAATATGAAAACTACATTCAATCAACACTCGATAAATTTTTTATTCCAAAACAAAATGGAATAATAATTATGGAGCTCTCCTCAGGTGGTGGCGATGGTAGTGGAGTGATTTTAAAATTCGAAAAGGCGAGAAACTTTGGAGGTGCAACGGGCATTAATGGTGGACAACTTGTTGATGGGAAGGTGATGTTAGATGGGTCCTTGGTTGATGGTAAGTGGCGTGGGTCCCCTATTGCTGAAAATGAATATTTTGGTAGGAAAGGAGCCCCAAAGGTTTCTTGTCCTTCTCCTTCTCCGACGTCCTTCTCTGAAAGGGGGAATCTCGGTGTTGAAAATTCAGGACTCGGTCAGTTAGCTAATGGTTTGGGTACGACTTCTTCAGGCTCGGGTCATGGGGTTGATAAGACAAGGGATGATTTCTTCTCAGACTCTTCCCTTAAATGGACTAATATTTTTGGCGTGAAGCCCAAAGGTAAAATATCTTCTCCTCCTGTGGCTTTTGTCTCTAATGTGAAGATTGGAGAATATTCAATCTCTGTCCTAGATTGCATTGTTGAAAAAAGTGTATCAAATATGGATATATCTCTTTTGGGAAAATTTGTGGGGCCTCGTCCTCATATTGAGCTGGTTCATAAGTTTTCTTTGAATTAGTGGAGGCATAAGGGCCAGGTGGATGTGGCTGCAATGGCCAAATGATTTTTTTCTTTTATGTTTAACTATGAAGATGATCTATTGTTGTTTCTTACAGGTGGCCCCTGGTTTATTGGGAAGTCTTCTTTGATGCTGAAAAGGCGAGAACCAGGCTTTAATCCTAAATTGTACTCCTTTACAGTGGCCCCAGTTTGGGTGATACTTCCAGGTCCCCCTCTTGAATTATGGGATGAGGAAGTTTTCAAAGGGATTGCGAGTACTTTTTGGTGTTTGCTATCAATTGACCAAATGTCAACTTCCAGGAAGTGTCTTGTTTATGCCAGATTCTATGTTAATGTGTTACATTCAGCGGATCTACCCTCTCTGGTGAAGATTAACTCTAAGTTTGGTGTTTGTGAACAAGTGTTGGAATTTGAATCAATCCCTTTTGCTTGTTTCCATTGCAAGAAAGCTGAACATTGGGCTAAAAAATGTCCTCTTAATGTGCAGAAGCCAGTGGTTAAGTAGTGGAAAGAAAAGGATCCTAAGGTGGTATCTACGGATCCTCTAGAGAAAGGGGGTATTCTCCTAGTGATGAGGTTGCTCTTGCGAGTGAGAAAAAAATGGAAAGAAATATGGTAATGGATGAGAACATTGTGACTCCTGCGGGCCAAGTTGAACTTGAAAAGCTTAATGTGGTTCAGGAGCTGAGAGGTGAGGATAAGGGGTTTCCTCCCCATATCAGTAATGAGGATCCTTGTGAAGACATTAGATTGATGGTTTTGTTTGAAGACCAGGAGATTGAGGGTGAGGGTTTGGGCTCCCCTCTTGTGGGGGCTCGTGGTAGTGGGGTTTTGAAATTGCCACATGATGAATGTTCTAAGATAGAGGGGTTGGAGGTTTTGATCAATGTCTTAATTGAAGGATACTGGTGATTTGGCTGATCCTGGAAACCCTCCTTTTATTCTGGTGAAAGGAAAAAATAGAAAGAACCAATCTCCCCCTCTGGGAGTTATTACAAGAAATAGGAAAAGGTCAGATTGTGGGTCGAAGCTGAGAGGTAGAGGTCGTCCTCCTTCAAATGTTACAAGGGATAGGGAGAGTCGAATGGATATAGCTGATGGAACTCAGAGAAATTTGTTGGAAATGTGCTCCAAGAGCACTTCCCATAAGCCTTCATGAAGATCATCTCCTGGAATATGTGAGGGTTAAATCACCCTCATAAGCATGGTTGTCTTGATAACCTGGTAAGGGATCATTGGCTTGATATTGTCTTGATACAAGAAACTAAAATGGGAATGGATAGGTTGTCTAAACTTACGCATAAGCTCTTTAAGGATTGTGGTATGCATTGCTCTGTGGTGGTTGGTGCTTCAGGTGGGATTGTTACTTTTTGGAATCTTAAGTTGATTCAGGGGATTAAGGTGTTTTAGGATTGTAATCATGTGGCTAATTTGTTTATAAATGTTCATGATAAGTTCTCTTGGACCCTTTCTAATATCTATGCACCTAAAAGTAAGAGTGTCAGGAATTTTTTTGGGAAAATTTTAGTTCTTTCAAATCTATGCATCCTATTGCCAACTGGTTGGTTATGGGGGATTTCAATATGCCCTTGAATGATGCTGATAAGCTAGAAGGTTTGCAGATTATGGATGATAGTAGATATGATCTCATGAATCTTATTAATGACAATGCTCTCCTTGATTTGGATCTTAAATGGGCCTCTTTCACTTGGTCTAACCAATGTGTGGGTGATGCTCTTATCCAGGTTAAGCTTGACCATGCCCTTATTTCCCTAGATTGGCTTATCTCTTATTCTTGCTCGTTGTCTGCCCTGACTAGGTTGGGGTCTGAATATTTTCTTCTTTCTTTATTAGTGGATCTGATTGTTAGTTTTAGGATAAAAAATGCAAATAAGTAGAAAATATAACACATAGAACAATGAACATCGAATTTACCCTTGGAAAACCCTCCTACTCGAGGGAGAAAAAACCAACATCTCATACATTAATGAATAAATAAGTGTAGAAATAGAACTTAAAGTCAGGCCCTAGAAAGGCCGAATCTCATACATTAATGAATCCGCACTTGAAGATAGTGTGATTTCCTTGAATACACAAAATATTAATCACTTCTCCTTGAAATGAATCTGCTGCTCTTGAAGGTAGACCTGCTGCTGAAGGAATTCAAACTTGGAATGGATTGAATTGTTGCTTAATGTGGAGACACCTTCTCCTTTATATAGAAAGCTAGGTGAACTTTCTTCTAGGGCCAACCTAGAAGGTATAATATTTGTTTTACAAAAAGAAAGGCCAACTTGCCTATGATTGATTTTACTTAGGGAAATACCTCTCGCAACTATAAAACACTAACACTGCTGGGGAGGAGAAAAAAATCCTTTCAAGTTTGAAAAGATGTGGACTTGCCACCCTGACCTCAAAGATTTGGTTTGAGCTTGGTGGAACATTCATGTGGATGGTTCAACTATGTACAGGGCTGCTAAGAAGTTGGCTAGTGTGAAGAATAATTTTAGGAGATGGAACATGTCTTCCTTTGGGCACATTTTTGCTGAGAAATAGGATGTTAATCGAGAGCTTTTCATTGTGCAACAATATATTCAAGTGTTTAGTTATGATCAATCTCTTGCTTTGAGGGAGAATTTCCTTCTTTCCAGATTGCACAATATTGTGGCTAAGGAGGACGAATTTTGGAAGAAAAGATATTGAATTATGTGGTTAAAAAGTGGGGACAAAAATATGAGGTTTTTCCATCTCTCTACATTGAAACACTGGGCTTCCAATCATATTAATGCTATTAATTTCAATAATCAGGTGCTAGATAAGGATGTGGATTTGCATGAAGTTGTGTCTTTTTTTTTTTCTAACCTGTTATCTGAGGAAGGGGAGTTGGATTTAGAGTGTCAGGATGATCTTCTTCAAGATATTCCTCATATCATCTCTGATGATCTTAATCAAAAATTGGTGCAGATTATTTTAGTGGAGGAGATTAGAAGTGTGGTTTTCTCTTTTGAAGGTAATAAGGCGCTGAGGCTTGATGGTTTCCTGATGTTATTTTTTTAGTCTTTTTGGGATATTCTTGCAAAGGATGTTGTGGATGCTACTAAGGAATTTTTTGGTAGTGGAAATCTTTCAAAAGAATTAAACTCATCTTTTATTGTCCTTGTTCCTAAGAAACTAGGAGTTGCTTCCTTTGATGAATTTCACCCTATTAGTTTGTGTAACTCTATCTACAAGATCTTTTCCAAGGTTTTCGTGGTTAGATTGTAGAAGGTTCTTCCTCAAATCATTTATCCTCAGCAAAATGGTTTTGTGGCGGGTAGGAATATTCTGGACTTTACCTTACTATTCATGAGAATATTCATTCTTTAACTGTTAATAAGCATGTTGGTTTTATCCTAAAACTAGATATGCTTAAAGATTATGATAGAGTTGATTGGGGTTTTTTTTCTAATATTCTTAAAGATTTTGGTTTTGGGGAGAAACTAGTGGTTTTGGTGCTTTAGCTGATTTCGACCCTGAGATTCTCTATTCTTGTCAATGGCTCGCCCTCTCCCCTTTTTGATTGTTCGAGGGGGTTGAGACATGGAGATCCTATCTCTCTGTTTCTCTTTATTATCATGGTGGAATCTATGGGCCACCTCATTCAAATATTTATCAATTCTAGTCAGATGTCTGGATTGTCTCCTTCATCTCAAAACCTTATTTGCTCCCATCAACAGTTTGTTGATGATACTCTTATGCTTGGGGAGTCATCTATTAAGGAAGTTAAAGCTATTAAACTTATTTTGTAGAGATATGAGGTTGCTTCAGGGAAGAAGATTAGTTTACCTAAAAGTGTTTTTTTCTTCCTTAACACTCTTGAGCACAGACAAATAAAATTGTGAGGATTTTGCAATGTCAGATTGGTGAGCTTCCTACATCCTATTTGGGCCTCCCCCTATGTTCTAATGTGGTTCCTGAGTCTTTTTGGTGGGGATTGATTGATAAGTTCAACTCCAAATTGGCTGGTTGGAAGGGCGCGCTATTAAGTCAAGCTGGGAAAGTGCAACTTATCAAATCTACTTTTTAGAATCTTCCGGTTTATGCTCTCAACTTATTTTATATGCTGCATAAATTTGTGGATAAGTTGGAAGGAATTAAAAAAAAATTCCTTTGATCTGGGGTCGAAGAAAAGAAAAGAAT
The DNA here is from genome assembly GCA_007258455.2 of Sequoia sempervirens. Classification (NCBI taxonomy): domain Eukaryota; kingdom Viridiplantae; phylum Streptophyta; class Pinopsida; order Cupressales; family Cupressaceae; genus Sequoia; species Sequoia sempervirens. The sequence continues at coordinate 8,816 of VDFB02314314.1, forward strand.
TCATCTGGTCTCCTGGGATGATGTTTGCAGGCCTAAAAAGGTGGGTGGTCTTGGCATTCATAAAATAAGGGAATTTAATCTAGCTCTTCTTGGTAAGAACAGTGGAACCTAATTTTTGCTAATAGTGAGTGGGATAGAATTGCTATGAGAAAATATCTTCATGGTGTGGACCGTATAAGGGATCTGCCGTCTTGCGTATTTTCTCCTCCGTCTGGATTTTCTCTCTAGAACTATATGGTTAAGGCTCGCAGGATTGTTTCTAAAGGTCTATTTTGGTAGTTGGGAAATGGTATGAAAATTCTATTTTGGGATGATTGTTGGTTTGGAAATAGGCCACTCAAAGATGAGCCTTGGGCCCTTCCTCTTATGGATATTTGTATTTGGAGGTTTGGCAGATTTATTGCTAACTATATGGATAGGGTGCAGTGGAAAAGATTGCATGAGGTGGAACTGGGGTTGGAGAGTCTCTTTGATGCTATTTCCTTAGTTCATATTCCTTCTTATGCCCCTACTGATAAGATTGTGTGGAGGCCTTCTTCCAATGGTAAATTTTTTGTTTCTTTAGCCTTTGATCTTCAAGTTTCTTTTGTTGGCCCTACCCCTTTTTGGTCCTCCCTCTGGTTCCCTAAATTGATTCCAAAAGTGAATATTTTTTTTAGTTTTTTTTCCAGAATAAGGTTTTAACTATTGATAATATTATCAAGAGAGGTTTTATGATGCCTAACAAATGCTTTCTATGTGAAGAGGAAGTTGAGGATTCCTTTCATCTCTTGATTGGTTACAAATTTTTTAGAGAGGTGTGGGCTCATGTTCTTTCTCTTTGGAATCTCAGTTGGGTGGTTCCTTCTTCAATTGGGGAAGTGTGATCTCAATGGGTGGGACCTTCATCTAGTCCTACTTTTCTTTTCCTTCGATCTCTCTCTGCCTCATATTGCTTGGGGTATTTGGCTGGAACGTAACAACAAGATTTTCAAGAGTTCGGCTCTTCCTTCTATCTCTGTGGCTTTTAAAATTTATGCTGCTATCAAGGAGAATTTTGTTTCTGGGCATTCTTTTTAGAATGGACCAAGGATTGCGCTTAAGCCGGGTGACATTTTTGTTGCATAAAATTGGAAGCTTCCATGTGATATCTCTCTTCCTCTCACTAAAGGTAAAGCTTCTAGAGATGATGTTGTTTGGAAGGCTCCTCTAGTTGGATGGGTGAAAGTTAATTTTGATGGAGCTGCTAAAGGTAATCTGGGACCTGTTGGTTGTGGGGGAGTGTTAAGAAATTCTAATGGTAGGTTCGTTTCCGTTGTGGTGCTCCCTTTGGGAACCTAGACAAACCACTTTGCAGAAGCATCTACAGCCTATCATGGTTTGAAGATGGCTCAATCTAAAGGCTTTAGGAAGGTGTGGCTTGAGGGAGACTCATTAAATATTATCAATAATTTGAAGAAGTCTTCTTTCCCCTCTTGGAGTGTTGAATCCCTTATTTTGGATGCCATTGAAATTTAAAATTCTTTTGAAGAATTTTATATTTCTCACATTGTTAGGGAAGGAAATGGTCTTGCAGATGTCTTTGCTAACTTTGGTGTTAGCGGCTATAGGTTTTGGGATGTGGATGATCCCCTTCCTATTTAGACACTTGATTGTCTTAATAATGATTACCAAAGATGGTAAGTTGGATGGTGGCTTCATCATGATTCGTGCTCACATGACCCTGTTCACATGGTAGATTATTGTTTGGAGTGATCGTGAGTTGGATCGAGCTTGGGATTATGGTAATTTGAGTAATTTTCATATGGGGTGGCCTTCAAGGTTAATAATGACCCTCTGCCACCATGTCGTTGTCACATCGATTGTGGGTATTTTCTGGCCTTTGTTCTTGAGGCTTCTCTTAATTTTCCGTAAAGTCCTCAAGCTCTTGGGTTTTGCTAAGTTTGTGATCATGGGCGGTGATAGAAATAGGGAGGAGCCTTTCTCCTGTGACACCTTGAAGAATAATACTAAAGTGTGGAAAAGATTGCAGAGGGGTGGGCTCATGCCATACTTGGAGCGGCTGCATGGGAATGATCTGCAGGCTACAACTTCATTTATTAAGGGATGGAATAATAGGGTTATGAACTTGGGTGGTATTGAATTTGATATCAATGAGGATTTCATAGCGAAAAGTACTGGTCTTTCCATGGAGGGCATAAAGGTGTATATAGAAAAAAAGGAATCTAATGCTACATTGCATATATTTTTTAAAGGGTATGAAGAACTAAAGCTCGAGCGTGCTAAAAGTGGTGGATACCAACGTAGTTCAATCAAAGCTCTATGGGGAGATGTTCCTGAAGAATTGATGAGGTACATCACCTTAGAAGGTCGGTTCTCTACTATTAATGGTTCTCACTTTGTTCTTTTGAATCACTTCCGTCATAAGAAGAAAGTTTCCTTTCCTTTCTATCTTTTGGCTTCTTTGTAGAGTGGTCTTAAGGATCATAAAAGAAATCATAAGAATCTTGTGCTACATGTTGGTTTAATTCTTCTAATAAAAAATTATGCCAAGGATTTTGTATTTCCTAAGTAGCCTGAAAGGGCTCCTAAAGGTAAGCAAAAGAAACTAGCCTTGGAATATGAGACTGTGTTGGAGGAGGAACCAGTGAGTTTGAAAGGGAAAAAGAAGAAAGAGGTTTCAAAGGAGGAATTTGAGTTAGAAGAGGATGTGGACTATGTTACTGAATCTCAGGCCTCTATGGAAGTGTATTCGTAGCCCCCTACTCCAGGTAAGAGTGGTAAAGGTAATTATGTTCCTGACCCGATGGATTATGAGACTTGCAGTGAGGAAGGGTTGGTGATAAACCTTGTAAAACTGGGCCTAT
>VDFB02314315.1:0-42055 GCA_007258455.2 Sequoia sempervirens
AAGTTAGCACTCCAATTTCAACAAACCATATGTCATTATCAGTATTCTAATTGACTCATTCAAAGCAAAAATCATATTAGAAAACTTTGACTCAATCAATCAGATTCACATCATTCTCAACCACCATATCAACATCCATACATTCTCTCAGCCTTTCATAAGGCAACACATTATGCTCACTTGATACACAACCAATTACCAATCCTTCAAATTCATGTATACATCATATCCTCAAGGCAACAAAACACTTATTCTAAATCAGATTCCAAAATGTCAATAACCAAACTTCAATCATTGAAAACAGTCTAAACTTCTCAAATAGCACCAATTCATTTTCCTTAAAAGGAAAACTAACAAATACCAATCCTTCTTGCTATCAACTGGTTAATCAATCCTTCAAGACACAAGATTCATCATGTTTTGAGAGAAATCAATTCAATACATCAGTGTATAAATATCATATCTACCTACTCTATAAAGATACCAAGACACACAATAGAATCATCATTCTCAAAACAATATGCACTGCCTTTACAACCTTATTCAAGCATAAATTCTACTGTAACTCCATCCAAATGACAAGGTTCAAGTATTTAAGGTCACTCACTTCCCTATACACACAGATTTCCACTGTCCATGAAATCTAAACATTAATTAGCAATAGACCTCCATACCTTGGATCGGGTGAACCACTCACACTAGGTTCAAAACCAAGATCCAAAGGCACATTTAGAGACATCTTAATTGCCATATCATCATATCAAAAACTCATAATGATTTATATTGGAGAAACTAGCAGATTTCAGATTGTACGCCCAAGAAAGGCTACTAGAATAGGGCTATTTTACAAAGCATCCACCTTTTTTCCAACTCCAAATTGTTAGAAATTCTCAAAAAAGTCAAATTAAAGGTCACAAAACACTAAATTTATCCACTTTCAAAGATTTAAAGACCCATTTAGAAAGTGTATTAACAAGCCCTTAATTTTAGGCTGGAAACACCCAAAATAGTGAGGGTTTTGTGATTATCACCCTTACAAGCCTCTAATACTCTGGCCAACCATTGAAACATGCTCCATTATGTCTAAGAATTCCTTTAGAAACATATCCTTGGACATGCATATGTTATTTCTCTAATACCCTACTGGAAACCTTCATTTTCAAGAGGAAAACTCAGAAAATTAACTTTAAATCAGCAACACAACACCATATTCTTGATACCATGCACTCACACAAAAAAAAATCACATAGAGGACACCCTACCTATCCCATCCCTCCATTTCTACTAGGCTTACATTAGTGGCATGGGCCTTAAACTTCTTTAGGGACTCTCAAAATCACAATGAAACTAACTCTGCCCGAGACACAGGATTGTCTTTGATTCTTTTGTTGCTTAAACCTAACTTTCAGACTCTTTGAAAATGAAAATTACTCTTTCTCAAATGAGATCACACAAGAACTAACTCTTGGATGTTACTAAATTATCAATAAAAGTTAGGAGAAATAGAAAGAATGCTTGATAACTCAGAAAAATAGGGCTTTTATTCAAGATTTTGTTACAAGAATTTCAAGATTCTGCTCTTCCATGACTTGCCATGATTTTTATAGCTTTTTCCCTCTTAATAACTTCCTTTTCTAACTTCTCATCAGTTCAAACTGCCTCTTATCTCCTAATATGCTTGATTTATGCCTTTTTGTTCACATAATATTGCATTATTTGCATTTTTTTGCATTTTCACCTCCTAGTGACTTCTTTTAAGATTTGATTACATTCAAATTAGCCTTTTCATGGCCTTGACACACAAATTTAGACTTGAACATTTAAATTTAACATATTAGCCTTTTGAAGGAATTTACAAGATCTAGGTGCTCCTGCACCAATATATATGTTGATATTTTTTTCTTTGCATACATTCAACCAAGAATAAATATGTTTATCAACTGATGATATTGCAATAATTTTTACATGTTTGACATATTGCAGGTGAAACACCACAAGGCTATGTGGTCTGCGATGGTCATAAATTTTGAATCAAAGAGTTGGATGACCGCGGAGAAACTTGTGATTTTGGTGTCGCTGCGGTCTTCAGTTGACCAATGTTTCATCTGGGACATACATCCGGTCTCGAGGAAAATTGTTACTATGGGATTTTGGATGATATACTTGAGTGTGACTTTAAGTCCTTTAAATTAGTTATGTTAAATCATCTATGAGTGCAATTTCTGATTGAATAGAAAATAATCCGAAGGAGAACTATTATTGGAACATTAAATGGATTTACTTGTGGTTAATACAAAGGTTGATTGGCTTGAGTTGGAAATGAGCCCTATGCTCTTCCAAGCCAATGTGAGTAGGTATTTTACTCACATGTTCTAGGTAAACTGGGCTTGTCATTTGTTGTTAGACATGATCCAAAAGGAAGGCCGGTAAAATATGATGTGGTGGAAGAAGAAGATACCAAAGAACTAGAAGATGATGTAGATGATGATTAGGATCAATAGTTAGTTGATGATGTTCTTGATGAAGATGTCGAAGAGGAGGAACTAGATCATGATAATGTAGGAGTGAATGTTCATGAAGATGATATATGTGTGGATGATGACATTATCGAAACTGATATCAATGACGATGATGATGATATGACCAATCCTTACAATGTTGAATCTAGATTGGATGATGCAGGACAAAGAGTTGGATGAAGAGAATATCAATAACATTGAAATGTATAAGGTTATGCGTTATATTATCTATTTGATATTAATTTGTTGATAGAATTATATTTTACTTATGTGGTTACATAATTAATTCATGATGTTTACATTGACATATGTATGAGTTATGCGATTATATTATCTATTTGATATTAATTTATTGATAGAATTATATTTGACTTATGGGAGATCTGATTTTATGAATTTTTATCCATGTGTAGACCTAATGGATTGTGTTTGAACACTGAATATGAATGATACACACACACACATATATATATATATGTATGTATGTATGTATGTATGTATGTATGGATGTATGTATGTATATGTATTTGAAAATGTAAATGTAAATGCAATTACTAGATGCTCTCCTAGAACAATAAATGCAACATATCATTAAAGAAATCTATATCTATGTATATAAATGTGTATTTCTAAATGCAAGTGTAAATGCAAAGAGCATATGGGGCTTTAGTGTTATAGATACAACATATCCATAAATTAATGTAATTGAAATTATAAATTCTTCAACACATATAATTCAAACTGTCAGGCACAAAAATTGTTTACAACTTGTGTAAACATGCAAGTGAATAATTGTCAAACTCTTCTTGAGATAGAATGGCAATTCTAGTTATGTGATTCTTCTGATTAATCCAACTAACACTTACCAATTGTTGTGATTGATTAAAAGATTTTAATCCCTACTTGAGAGAACCAAATAACCAGATCACACATATATAGAAAATGTACAATGATAAACAGAGTATAAACTTGTTATATCAATTTAAACAATAGAGAAGCATCAGAATGGAGACAATCAAATATTTGTATAAATTTAACAAACAACTGATGCTAAAATCTTAATCTGTGACTTAGATATCTTCATTTACTCCATCAAAATACATGCATCTAAGTCTCTGTATATGAAAGAATTTTGCTAGAAAGCTATCTACTGAATATCTCCTAACGCCTATATTTGTTGCATTACTATGGAAGATATATAAATACATCAAAACTTGGAAGGGACACATCCCTTCACAATTTTTTTATTTTACTTAACTAATTAAAACAAGAGATTAGGCTCTATTTAGCCATAGATGAACATTTGATAAATGATGTAGATAATCCTATCGTTCATGAGTGTCGGCATCTCCTAATGTGTTCCTGGCCAATATTTCCACCTTTATCATCCTTTCGTTCTGCTTGTAGCTCTCGTCCGATGTCAAATCCTTCCTTGTAGCATTTTCTAGAATTCTCTGCAGCATCAATTCACATTCTTTGATCCACTTGGCTTTCTCTTTCAACTTTTCTCCATCTTCAAATAGTGTAGGCAGCCCCATATTCGTAACATCAACCAACCCATTTGCATCTTCTCGCAATTCCTCATAAAGTTCCATGTGTTTCTTTATAATATGGTCACCCATACCAATGGCCACACTGTTAGGAACATCTCTTTCATTTAATTCTCAGAGCTTTTCTTGAATCCTTCCATCAATTCTCTTTTGTTCCTACCCTATAACATGGTTCTTTGAATATGATCCCCATAGCTTATTCAACAAAATCATTAAGTTGGTCTGCCTTTTTCTGATTATTGCAGTGAGTGTATCATATTTACCTTGTGAGTATGCAGTTGACTCATCCCAATGATCTTTTACATGTGAGATTTCACCATGTGTTATTAATTTAGGAGGCCCCATTGTGACTCCTAGCATGTCCTTCAAATGATCATTTTCTCTCATGATCCTTTCATTACTCATTTTGTACATTTCCTTTTCTTTGATCAACATTTGTATTTGGGCTTTATTCAGTTTTGCCACATTAATCCCAATGTTTGTAGTCACCATAGGATCTACCTCTCCAACCTTCAGAATCATGACATGTCCAAATGATTTCTCAGTATCAATCACCATTGACTTTCTATGAGGTGGATACAAGGTCCATATCATGAGTGTTCCTTCATCCAAGTTATATTTGGATCCAGTATATATTTTTGTCACCCCCTCTGGACTAAGCTTGTGTGTGGCACTATTGTCCTTTAAGAAGCTATCAAAGACCAATGCAAAATTCAAATCCAGCCCTGGAAAGATCATAACTCTAGCATCCTCTAACATTTTCCTTCCTTTATCGGGGGTCATATTAGCCATTTCTCTATCCACATTTCATTTCCAATTATTTAGTAGTTGCTCCTCATTGATTGGTGTAATATTATCAACTATCTCCCTTATCTCCTTGCCCTTTTTCTTATACAAGAAAGATCTGAATTTTGAAGAATTCACAAATTCATTGTCTACTACAAATGACCTATATGCCATCTCTCTGGTGTTTGTATCTTGTCTCTCTTCAACACTTGGTTCTCTAGGAGGGCAGTTGTAATCTTGAGTTTTTAATCTAGAAATCCTACTAGGTAGGTCTCGTGGCATATCTCTCTAGATTCCTCATCTCCAGAAAAAGGGAACCCTGTATCTAGCAACCCTTGGTTGTATTCCTCCATCACTCTCTCTGCTTCCTCTGCCTCCAAATTTCTAATCATGTCATCAAACTGATAAGGCACATGATCATATCCTCCAAAGTTTATCCTTTGTCTGGAAGAATTGATATATCCCTCTAGATCAAAACCTTTTCTTGGTGGACCCTTATTCATATTATACTGCATTAATTTGGAAAAGATCAAATCATATCCTTCCTTTGCAAGCATAGTAAAATTGCCAAAGCACAGAGTACTAGACATAAATACCTATGTCTCGAATGAACCAAAATTCATGAAACTAGAAAAATCCATTTGTCTTACAATTTCCAAATATGCAATCCTATACGGGACTGTTTTAGGAAAAATGAATGGAGAATCCTCAAAACCAAACACCCTTACAATAGTAGCATCTTCCAAGTAATACCAGTCTCCCCAATTGTGATCAATTGGTCCATTAAAGTCCTTAGGTCTGAGGAAGCGTTTTATTTCATCAGAAAATGAGTGCGCACAAGGATGACTGTAGAATTCATATACTGGCTTTACAAAATATTCTTCAAAATACAGGTAACTAGAATTAGCAAAGCTATTGTCCTAAATGGCAATCCACAATTGAATGGGTAACAATTTTCCCTCTTTATCAAACTGTGAAACCTTCAAATTTTTTGGCCATATCCCTAACTCTTGTCCGAAGTACAATACTAGATGCATTAAAAGAGAATAATGCCTAAGGTGCAGAACAGGGGATTTATTCTTGATTTCCATCAATGCTAAGTCGAGTTCCTTAGAGACAAATGAAGGATAGTCAAAAAACCTAGAATTATGACATTGAATTTTAGCTGCAATTACCATGGGAACAATGGACATATACTCAGGAACTTCCATACCCAACACTTGTCCTATCGAGAAATAGGTATATCTCATATAGGGCTCGAATAAGTCCACATGGACTGGAGGCACATCGCCATTGTCAAGTGGGACAGTTTTACCATCTTGTTTAATTCTATGTAAGGGAAACCTCCAACCCTTGTAAGTGGTGTCCATTCTCCAAAACTCCTTCTCCAACTCTTCATTCACAATTTTCTCATTACTCCACCCTTCCAACTTAAAAACCTCACTTATTGAAGCCTCTGATATGTATATGAAGGGTTTCCCAGATGGTCTGCATATGGCCTTAAGTTTTGAGTCATAGTGGGTGGCCAACAATTTTACCAGTTCTGTATTGACAAACACATTAGGGCAAACCATCTTTCCCAAATTTAGACGCCACGGATTACAAATTGGCTCAAAACAATCTCTTCAGTGAATGTGGAATCTAAAAAATTCATAACCTCTTATTGGGATCCAAATGCCTCCTATGTGCTTGCATTTTTCTTCCAATTTTTCCACTTCTACCCTTAGTTGCGCGGAGCACCTACCTCTAGGCCCAGAGCTAGGAAATTGGTCAATTAAATCTTGATTCAGATTTCATTCAACACCCTCTGGCTCAATTCTAGACTCAACTTTCTGCTTCTTACTCTTAGGGTGGCTGCTCTCACTTTTTTTTCTACCTTTCAACTTCCCCGAGCTGGTGGCTTCCATATTACTCGCTTAAAATTGCAAAAATGAAAAAGTTAAAATGCAGAGGACTTACTAGTTTTGATTGAGGTCTTTCAACTGAAATAATTCTCTGGCCCTTTGTTTGTCTCCTCATTTCCTTCGCTACCAATTCACAACAATGTTCATTTTGCAACAATTTCCTTTCAATTTATGAAATTACTTGTACTCTATGGCGCCATTAATGTTTTAACTCCACACACGAATGCAACATATTTTTGAATTCCTTACTATCACATCAAATGAATTGGTCGGCAAGACACTTTCAAACTTTGGGCGATCTATACGTTAGGCCCCAACCAATGTTCACTGAATACTCTGTTGATTGGGGTAACACTCTACACATCTGATCGATGTTAACATTTGTCCCGTATACATCACCAAGATTCACCCCAATAATCATTTTGGTTCATTTGTTTCTTCATCGGCCTGACTTTTAGTATCACTAACACATTCAGTGGTTCCTCCGATGTTATAAGTCTTGCCGATAACACATCAAATGAACTGGTCGGCAAGACACCTTCAAATTTTGGGTGATCTATACATTAAACCCCAACCAATGTTGACTGAATACTCTATTGATCGGGGTAACACTCTACACATCTGACTGATGTTAACATTTGTCTCATATACATCGTCAAGAGTCACCCCGACAATCATTTTGGTTCATTTGTTTCTTCATCGGCCTAACTTTTAGTATCTCTAACACATTCAATGGTTCCTTTGATGTTATAAGTCTCGTTGATAACACATCAAATGAACTAGTCGGCAAGACACCTTCAAACTTTGGGTGATCTATACATTAGGCCCCAACCAACTTTCACTAAATACTCTGTTGAACGAGGTAACACTCTATACATCTGGCCGATGTTAACATTTGTCCCATATACATCACCAAGAGTCACCCCAACAATCATTTTGGTTCATTTGTTTCTTCATCAACCTGACTTTTAGTATTGCTAACACATTCAGTGGTTCCTTCGATGTTATAAGTCTCGCCTATAACACATCAAATGAACTGGTCGGCAAGACACTTTCAAACTTTGGGCGATCTATACATTAGGCCCCAACCAACGTTCACTAAATGCTTTGTTGATCGGGGTAACACTCTACACATCTGACCGATGTTAATATTTGTCTTGTATACATCACCAAGAGTCACCCCGACAATCATTTTGGTTCATTTGTTTCTTCATCGGCCTGACTTTTAGTATCGCTAACACATTGAGTGGTTCCTCTGATGTTATAAGTCTCACCTATAACACATCAAATGAACTAGTTAGCAAGACACCTTCAAACATTGGGTGATCTATACATTAGGCCCCAACCAACGTTCACTGAATACTCTACTGATCGAGGTAACACTCTACACATCTGATCGATGTTAACATTTGTCTTGTATGCATCGCCAAGAGTCACCCTGACAATCATTTTGGTTCATTTGTTTCTTCATCGGCCTGACTTTTAGTATTGCTAACACATTTAGTGGTTCCTCTGATGTTATAAGTCTCACCTATAACACATCAAATGAACTGGTTGGCAAGACACCTTCAAAATTTGGGTGATCTATAAATTAGGCCCCAACCAACGTTCATTGAATACTCTGTTGATCGAGGTAACACTCTACACATCTGACCGATGTTAACATTTGTCCTGTATACATCACCAAGAGTCACCCCAACAATCATTTTGGTTCATTTGTTTCTTCATCGACCTAACTTTTAGTATCGCTAACACATTTAGTGGTTCCTCCTATGTTATAAGTCTCGCCGATATCTTTTCTTTTGGTCTTGAATATGTCGCTAGAACTCCTGTCGATATCCTCCTATCGATGTAACTTAGCAGGTCAGGTGAACATTCAGGATTTACACTGATTGCACATGTATCGTCGATATATTCCCAATGCTCCTGTCGGTGAAAGAAATGATGGTCTCGCCGATGAAACTTCATTGGTGAGACTTAAACATTCAGGCCAGCATATATTTTTCATGTCAAGATGACTTTTCTTGCCGATAGATTATCTTCATCAATGAGACCATAAGCCAATCTCCTTGATATGTCTTCTTTAGTAATCTTGATCGCTACAATAGTTTTGATGTCTCATCGATGTGCTAAAAAGTGCTTGTAACCCATAATAGGTTGGGAAGACCCATACCAACTCATGCCGATGTGATTTTTTTGCCACAATATCTTTGATCAGAAGGATTTTTAGGAATAGAACAAGGTGACTGTGGGTAATTATATTTTGTAGGGCCAATTACATCCTTTTCTAACTCAAAATGTACTTAATTATTATTGAGAAATTTACATGAATAAATCATTACAAAATTTTGAAAAAATTTATAGTTCCAATAGACCCTTCTTCATGTTGTATTGCAGCAATTTGTTGAGAAAAATATGATATCCATCCCTTGTTGATACAGTGAAATCATCGAAGGAAGAGAGGTGGAGATAGAGAGTCGATGGATAGGGGGGATAGGGAGGGAGAGATGGTGAGAGATAGAGAGGGGGAGATAGAGAGGGGGAGGGATACAAAGGGATATAGATAGGTAGAGGAGGAGAGATAGAGAAGAGGGGGAGAGATAGAGAAGAGGGTGATGTAGAGAGATAGAGGGGGATGGTGAAAGAGATAGAGAGATCGTGATAGAGGTAGAGAAATATATGGATAGAAAGAGATAGAGAGAGGAATAAGAGGGAGATAAAAAGAGAAATAGAGATAGAGATAGATTAGGAGAGATGGAGCTAGGGAGAGATGGAGTGAATAAAAAATAAAGGGGGGAGAGGGAGAGATAGCTCAATAGATAGAGGGGAGAAGAGGGGGTGACATAGATAGTGGTAGATATAGAGAGATAGAGATAGAGATATATGGGAAGAGAAAGGAAGAGAGGTGGAGATAGAGAGTTGATGGGTAGGGGGGATAGGGAGGGGCTAGAGATGGTGATAGATAGAGAGGGGGAGATAGAGAGGGGGAGGGAGAGAAAGGGATATAGATAGGTAGAGGAGGAGAGATAGAGAAGAGGGGGAGAGATAGAGAAGAGGGTTTAGGGTTTAGGGAGATAGAGAGCAACAGGGAGAGATATATCAATCACACTCCCTATATCTCTATCTATTCATCCTTATCTATTTATCTCTCTACCTTTCTCTATCTCTTTGTCTCCCTTTATATTTGTATGTTTCTCATTATCTCCCTCTCTCTCTATATTTTCTTCCCTGTATTTATCTTTGTCTCCCTTTCTATTTGTATGTTTGTCATTATCTCCCTCTCTATATTTTCTTCCCTATATTTATCTTTGTCTCCTTAAGTGTGCAATGGGTACATTGAAGAGGTCTTAAAGGAGAATTATCATATCTTTAATCAAATGGAATTCTACCTTGAGCATAACTCCCCAAGGACACATTCCATCCTTGGATTATTGACTTGAAACAACCAATCAAAATTTAGTTTCTCTTTTCCCTCTCTCTTTTCCTTTGTATCTCTTATATTTCTCTCTCTCATGCTCACTCTCTCTCTCTCCCTATCTAAGTTCATCTCTTTCTCTCATTCTCTATCTTTTTAGTTTCTATGTCTCTTTCTATTAGCTAATGGGCTACGTATATTGTGAGATTTGAGCTTGAAACAAATCTCATGCTTGGAAACCACTATTGTGTCAATGTCTTTATATAGAGAGGGGGAGGGAGACAAAGGGATATAGATAGGTAGAGAAGGAGAGATAGAGAAAAGGGGGGGAGATAGAGAAGAGGGTGATATAGAAAGATAGAGGGGGATGGTGAAAGAGATAGAGAGATCATGATAGAGAGTCAATGGATAGGGGGGATAGGTAGGTACTATAGATGGTGAGAGATAGAGAGGGGGAGATAGAGAGGGGGAGGGAGAGAAAGGTATATAGATAGGTAGAGGAGGAGAGATAGAGAAGAGGGGGAGAGATAGAGAAAAGGGTTTAGGTTTTAGGGAGATAGAGAGCAACGAGGATAGATATATCAATCATGCTCCCTATATCTCTATCTATTCATCCTTATCTCTTTATTTCTCTACCTCTCTCTATCTCTTTGTCTCCCTTTCTATTTGTATGTTTCTCATTATCTCCCTTTCTATATTTTCTTCCCTATATTTATCTTTGTCTCCTTAAGTGTGCAATGGGTACATTGAAGAGGTCTTAAGGGAGAATTATCATATCTTTAATCAAATGGCATGCTACTTTGAGCATAACTCCCCAAGGACACATGCCATCCTTGGATTTTTGACATGAAACAACCAATGGGTAAGTGCACCAAGATGGTTCCCAAAAAAGGGGCTTAAGTGGCCACTTTTTTTCTGAAATCAGGAAATACTGACCTTGGACGTGAAATTGAGGATAGCTACACTCAAAATTTTTAGATGGAACAAAAACAAGGACCGTAGTGCTCCGAGTCTACTTTCTAAACTACTAATTTATTTTGAAAATGGTTGAGATTAAGGGGTTCAAAAGAGGGACACACACAAATTGCTGTTGTTTCTATCAGAAAAACATAACATAACAACTCTTGTGTGACCCGAGCACGGTGGACTTTTTTGTAGTATTTTAAAATCGCTCTGGTCAAAGTTAGATAACGGTATGTAGTAAGGACTGGATATTTTCGATAATTTTTAATGAATATTTGATTTTTTATTAATTTTCTAAGTGGGCACTTCCTAAAAAGAAGAATTTTGGCATGCTCCCCTAATTTTTGAAACTAATAATTTTTTTTTTTAAATTTATTTTTTTAAATTGTAGAATGGAGTCTAGTTTCTAAAAATGTAATTTATTTCAAATTTCAATGAACGGTTAATTTATAGCAAAAAAATACCAAACACTACTTTTTGGAAAAACGGACATACAAACAAAAGAAATTATGGATGAAAGGCTTAACATTGTTAGAAAGTGAAAAAAATTACATCATTGGAAAGCTAATAAAGAACCTAACATTACCCATGTGTTCAATTTTCTTGATATTGAACTAGATGCAATCTTGATGGTGAGCACGAACCCGATTATGTGAAAATTTGTTGAATTTGGAAAAAACACGTCTCTGGTCTTTGGGAATGCCCTCCAAGCCTTTGGGATGGTATTCCAAGGCAAAACCAAAGCAAATTTACAAAGAAAAAAATAACGCCAACGCGTTATTTATTAGTTTACCACAAAAGTGCGACCATTTGAAGTGCACTTACCCCAATCAAAATTTAGTTTCTCTTTTCCCTCTCTCTCTTTTCTTTTATATCTCTTATATTTCTCTCTCTCATGCTCGCTCTCTCTCTCTCTCAGAGCTCTCTCTCTCCCTATCTATCTAAGTTCATCTCTTTCTCTCATTCTCTATCTTTTTAGTTTCTATATCTATTTCTATTAGCTAATAGGCTACATATATTGTGATATTTGAGCTTGAAACAAATCTCATGCCTGGAAACCACTATTGTGTCATTGTCTTTATATAGAGAGGGGGAGATAAAGAGGGGGAGGGAGACAAAGGGATATAGATAGGTAGAGGAGGAGAGATAGAGAAAAGGGGGAGAGAAAGAGAAGAGGGTGATATAGAGAGATAGAGTGGGATGGTGAAAGAGATAGAGAGATCTGATAGAGAGTCGATGGATAGGGGGGATAGGGAGGGACTAGAGATGGTGAGAGATAGAGAGGGGGAGATAGAGAGGGGGAGGGAAGAGGGATATAGATAGGTAGAGGAGGAGAGATAGAGAAGAGGGTTTAGGGTTTAGGGAGATAGAGAGCAACGGGGAGAGATATATCAATCACACTCCCTATATCTCTATATATTCATCCTTATCTCTTTATCTCTCTACCTCTCTCTATCTCTTTGTCTCCCTTTCTATTTGTATGTTTCTCATTATCTCCCTCTCTCTCTATATTTTATTCCCTATATTTATCTTTGTCTCCTTAAGTGTGCAATGGGTACATTGAAGAGGTCTTAAAGGAGAATTATCATATCTTTAATCAAATGGCATGCTACCTTGAGCATAACTCCCCAAGGACACATGCCATCCTTGGATTGTTGACATGAAATAACCAATCAAAATTTAGTTTATATTTTCCCTCTCTCTCTTTTCCTTTGTATCTCTTATATTTCTCTCTCTCATGCTCTCTCTCTCTGTCAGCTCTCTCTCCCTATCTATCTAAGTTCATATCTTTCTCTCATTCTCTATCTTTTTAGTTTCTATCTCTTTCTATTAGCTAATAGGCTACATATATTGTGAGATTTGAGCTTGAAACAAATCTCATGCTTGGAAACCACTATTGTGTCGTTGTCTTTATATAGAGAGGGAGGATAGAGAGGGTGGGAGACAAAGGGATATAGATAGGTAGAGGAGGAGAGATAGAGAAAAGGGGGAGAGATAGAGAAGAGGGTGATATAGAGAGATAGAGGGGGATGGTGAAAGAGATAGAGAGATCATGATAGAGAGTCGATGGATAAGGGGGATAGGGAGGGACTAGAGATGGTGAGAGATAGAGAGGGGGAGGGAGAGAAAGGGATATGGATAGGTAGAGGAGGAGAGATAGAGAAGAGGGGGAGAGATAGAGAAGAGGGTTTAGGGTTTAGGGAGATAGAGAGCAATGGGGAGAGATATATCAATCACGCTCCCTATATCTCTATCTATTCATCCTTATCTCTTTATCTCTCTACCTCTCTCTATCTCTTTGTCTCCCTTTCTATTTGTATGTTTCTCATTATCTCCCTCTCTCTCTATATTTTCTTCCCTATATTTATCTTTGTCTCCTTAAGTGTGCAATGGGTACATTGAAGAGGTCTTAAAGGAGAATTATCATATCTTTAATCAAATGGCATGCTACCTTGAGCATAACTCCCCAAGGACACATTCCATCCTTGGATTGTTGACATGAAACAACCAATCAAAATTTAGTTTCTCTTTTCCCTCTCTCTCTTTTCCTTTGTATCTCTTATATTTCTCTCTCATCTCTCTCTCTCTCTCTCCCTATCTATCTAAGTTCATCTCTTTCTCTCATTCTCTATATTTTTAGTTTCTATATCTCTTTCTATTAGCTAATAGGCTACATATATTGTGAGATTTGAGCTTGAAACAAATCTCATGCCTGGAAACCACTATTGTGTCGTTGGAAAACAAGTTTCAATTGTCATTTAATGGTAAACCAGCTGTAGTGTAATGGTAAAATCCTCTAAAATATCAGGTAAAAGCCTATATATACTATTATATAATAATAAATATAATTATATTATATATAATTTAATCTAATATTACTATTATATTAAATATATATTATATTAATTATATTTTGCATTGGGATAACACCAAGGAAAATAAAGAATATATACTTTCATGAAGAAAGAACATGAATTTCTATTATTAATCTACAAGAATAAGCTACAAAATATAAAAATAATATAGCTAATATATATTTAACTAATATATACTTAACTATATTGTGGAATACTAAAACCTAGCTAAATGGTGCCATAATTTTTAATTTAATTTACTCTAAAACCTAACGAAACCAAGTTGTAGCTCATCAAATTGGAGAAGTGAAAGGTCAATACCAGCGCCGAGGAAGAGTTTGGAGGAGTGAAAACAAGGTCAATACCAACGCCGAGGAAGAGTTTGGAGTTAAAACAAGAACAATACCAACGTCAACGAAGAGCAGAGGAGTGAAAACAAGGTCAATACTAGTGCTGAGGAAGAGTTTGGAAGAGTGAAAACAAGGTCAATACCAGCGCCGAGGATGAGGTTGAGGGAACTCAAGGAAAATAGACGACCAAGGGACAATGAGTACTGTAAGTTTGGCACCCACATTCTCTTTAACCTGTGATTTTCATGCCTAGTTTCCAAAGATCTTCTCGTACATTGGCACCCCCAAAGTTCTAGGATTTCATCACACGTAGCCTTCATCGCATGATTTTGAACCAATTGTAGACTTAGTCCAAGTATATGCTAGGCTAAGCTAGATCTAATGAATGGAAATAGAGGAATACAATTCTTCTTTAATACCTCCACCACAAACATATGCAAGGAAAGGCCTCCTCCCTTCTTAGTAGTGATAACCTCCTCCACAAACAACCCTTAAAAATTATGAATAGAGGAATATAATCTTTGAAGAACTCAAATTTTATTCTCTCCTACCTAATGCAATTAGTCATTTTATCCTTACAAACATTTATAGTGATTACTAGAGGCACATAGACCAATTCTTCATAATAGAAGAATTTGATCATACTTTTCCAATGATGGCATTAGGAGAAAACCTTAGGTTAAATGAATAATTCCTAGCTAATTTCTTTAAATCATGTCCAACTGTATAAGAGAAGACCACTGCTATATGTACTTGGATACCATGAAGAAAGGCTCTTTGGGCTCTTTCATCAATCAAGGTATTGTTAAATTTTAACACCTAAAAGTGAATGAAGAATCTTTCCTAGGATGGTGGCCATCCCATTATAGCTCTTAGAGTTGTTAGAGATATTTTTGTTTCGAAGTAGAGATTGGACCATCAAATGGAGTCACCATGACTCTACTAATATATCCATAAAATTGACAAACCCTAACTTAACAACCACAAATTCACAAGAAAATTGCCCCTATCAGCCCTAGGGCATCAATTCAATGCCAAGTTTCTTGCTTTAAGAAACCCCTAAATGCAATGAAACTCTATCATACCATGTTTCACACCAATCCACCGAGTTACAGTTCCAAGACAGTGGGTGGATTGGTGGATGTCATTTCTATTTAGCCCTCAAACCCTTACACAGGAAAAACAAGGCAGTCCCTGTATTTGATTGTTTTCTCTCACAAGACAGTGATCTCAGAGCATATCAAGCTTGTATGAACACATATATTTATCTACACCAATGATCTCAAAGCATTTCAAGCTTGTATGGATCCATACAACACAAAAGAACTTTAGAAAAACAGTAAAAACACAGAAAATTGCTTCAGGAACGTGGTATTTGATATGAAATTTTGGTATCAACAATTGCAATGGGATGGGAATATAATATGATAGAAGTGGGATAAGAAATGCATCGTTTGAAGAATCAAACCAATATGAAAAGATGAAAGAAAGTGCTAACCCCTTAAACTAATAAATTTTCTTTTAACTTTAAGTTTGTTGGGTAGCCAATTCTTTTAAGTTATCAAATCCTACCATCATACATAATGAAAATGTTGTTTCAAATGACTATGAGCACTAACCTTCACTATTTGAAGATGTTGAAACCTTGTCATAGAGAACTAGAACATTGATTCAACCACTCATCCTACAGTAAAACATACCAAAATTCTCCTAGCAATTAGACATAGCAAGATTTAAGATGACTTAAACAATTTTTATTACCAAAGCATAAACTTATGATGACTTAACTAGGCCTAGTACACACTCCCTCCCCATTAACCACTTAGACATATGGAAATTAAATGTAAATTTGCTGCTATTTTAGTCATGTAGGTATCCAATAAACCACTTGGTGGTGTTTCCCTTTAAGTTTATTTACTTGAATGAAGAGAAAAAGTTCTCTAATTACAATTACAGAATACATTTGAGGCCTTGGTTGGGTAACTGGTGGACCATAGTCACATTTAACACTTGTTACAAAGTTTGGGAGTTAAAACGTTAAGTAGATTTGATTTGTGATGGACACATTTGGACGGTAGTAACAATAACTTGCAATCTATCAAGACTTGATTACCTTATAACCTGTCAAATTATAGCGATGAAATGATAGATTTATCATAGTGTCACCTTGGGATCACATCACCATGAAAGAACTTCATCCAACATCCTTATGAGTGCAGGTACCACCAAATAGGTATTTTTCAAATCTATCTTCCTCGAGCGAGGGATATTCAAGAAGAGAAGAGGAAACCAAGACATGTAGTAGGTCTAAAAGAGTGAGATCAACTAGAGGTCAAAAGATTAGAAGAAAATTTCGTAAACGCATGGAATTTTTTCTTGCTGAAGGGGGGTCATGTTCTTATGATGATGAGATCATAGGCGACATCGAGGTGCCCTTGAGGTACAAACATCTACAGAAACAATGGGTACCCAAGGAACTTCCTCCAATAAACATTGATTTTTGTGTCAACGAGAGGATATATCGCATAGCACCATTGTCATTACATGGTTTGGGATTATTTTGCATGGACGACATAAAGGTCTGTTACAACAAAGTTACCAAATTTATGGAGTATGTTGGACCCTATTACAGTTACAAAGATTGGATGTAGCTGGTCCGATATACACGAAGTATGCATAGGTATGCATTGTCAAAAAATAATATACAACTAAAAGATAAGAATCAAAATAAAGGAGTGGATATGTACATTGATGGAAGGCCAAAAGCATCAAGGAATATTGTAGGGTTTATAAACAATACATGACCTGGGTCAACAAATAAGCAATCCAATTGCATATATTTGAGGCGCACAAGGGAAACCGTGTATTCGTATGTGCAATAAAATCAATAACTGTAAGAGAAGAGTTTCTAATCGATTACAATTTGAATCACTTAGTTACAAACATAGTTACTATGGGGGTGGTACATTCTATGAACCATTTTACCCAACCTCCAATTAATGACTCCAATATACCATTTTATTCTTATGTTTTTTTCGTAAGTCTATTGGTTTCATTTTGGTAATGCTTTTTTATATTTAATTTTTGTCACAGCGGAACATTGATAATATGGGGAAGGATCTAGCCCAAAGCACAGATCACGATGCATCTTCAGCCGCTTCTACCTGACAGGTTTACCTCATTGTAATTGTACAAATTAGATATGAGCAAAATGTTTTATTTTTATGTTTTTTTCATAAGTTCCTTGGGTTAATTTCCATAATGTTTTTAATATTCTTGATGCAATTGGCTGATTGGGGAAAGGAACCAGCAGTAGAGGAGAACATCCATAGGAAGGTGCAGTCAATATTATGTGATGATGACATCGCATATTCAACAAGCCCTCTCGATATGTTAAGGAAGACCCCAAAAAAATGCAATGAAGAAATCCTTAAGTTGATATTCATAGTGCCTCAAACATATGAGATAAGAGAGGGTTAAAATATTGACTGAGACAGCACAAAACTTGCAAGTAAGTTGTCATGAGGTCTTTAATTATAACATAAGTTCATTCATGGTTTTATATTTTGTACTCTTTTATGTCATGAACTAAAATATGTGTTGTTTTTACATGATTATTTGTGTCCTCATGATGTTGTTGGACATAATCAAGGTACTACAGGTGCTGCCCGAGGAGTAGGGATTGGTACAAGTGTCGATCATGATCTTCCTGCACATACATCACATCTCCAACCCCATCATTTGTGCCTATATTGTCATCTCAAATGTCGGAAATAGATAGCATGCAGGCATCGGGTAGTGCACCCTCTCGCAACGAACACATGCCAGAACATGCGTCAGGACATGTACTTGGGGATGCAGAGGCCATAGCTAGTACTTGAGATGTTTTAGCAGCATTTCTTGGATCTTCCTATATTACTAGTACGGGAACATTTCCGATCACATTTGTGGTGACTGAGGATTTCATTCCCATAAAGATAGAGAAGGTCCCAGGTACTCTAAAATGTTTTAATTATTATTATATATAATCCAATTGAAATTTACTTATTGATCACTCTTTTTAGACTAATGATCCCATGATCATTTTGCAGGAAATGATGTTTTTTTTATAAACATCTAAGTGATATTACATTGGATCTCTTTGGGCCCACCATACGTACACGGTGGAATGCCCAAAATGAAGATTTAAAAGATGAGCTCATTAACCATTTAGTTGTGTTGTTCGGTGATAAAACATTCAACTGAACGAAGGTCCTTAAGAAAGTTGGTACCTATCTAAAGTATGTGAGGGACCAATATAGGTCACATTTAGAGCAGAACAAAAAGTATGAATATCCCCCCATGATTCTGGAGAGGGAGTGGAAGGACTTGGTGCCGGATGGAAAGGAGAAGGCTGGAAAGAAAAAAGGAAAGACACCACCGGGCCAAGGAAGGTATGTGATACTATCAACAATGTAATTATGTATTGATTACTCTTTCTTTTTACATAATCTAACATATCTCAAAATTTTCATAGGCTTCCCGACACATCAAAGGAAACAAAGGCAAGACTAGAAAAATACGGGCAGCACAAACTTGGCTCTAGTGGTTATATGAAATTAGCTACATGAATTGTAAGTATCAATAAATGAAATATTGCATCCAAATAATAAATTGCAAACAATTTTGGTTTTATCACACCATAGAAGCAAAATTCATGATCTTATGCAAAAATGTAGGGCTCTGAATTCAACATAGTGCCCACAAAAGAGGACCTGAAGATTTCCGTCCAGCAAGGCTATGGAGTCATGGTTGAACGCCTAAGAGTCTTGACTAGGAAAACACAATCTTCCACTGCATCTGACACGCAGGTAAATAAACTCAATAAAGTTTATTTAAAATTGAATACTTGTGCAATCTATTCAATATTAATTTCCACCATAAAGTAATTATGTGCCTATTTTTTTTAAACAGACAAGCAATGATAATATTGCACATGACATTGGAATGCAACCTGGTGAGGGTGGAGCACAACCTGTAGATGAAGGTCATGGTGTGCATCTCGATACTAGATGTATTCATGTGTTATACAAAATGCAGTATGGATTAATACAATTAAACATATTTAATTTCAATTGGTGTATTAATTAATGTAATCTTTCGTGTTTCAACTTTAGAGCATGTAGAGCATGATCAACATGTTGAGCATGATCAGGCTAGATAATATCAAGAACATGATGTGGCCCCATCAGGTAAAGAGGACCACTATATTGTTCTTTTAAACATATTTAATTGCAATTGGTGTATTAATTAATGTAACCTTTCATGTTTCAACTCTAGATCACAATTTAGAGGGTGTTCAGCAAGTTGAGCATGAGGCTATAAGAGAAGATCAGGAACATGATGTGGCCCCATCAGGTAAAGAGAACCACTCTAATGTTCTTTTAATTAATGAAATACTTGTAAAAATAATAATAAAACATATCAATTTAACATTTCTTTGTTATTGCAGCAGACCCCCCCTTGCAACGACGTCCACATCCTGAGTACACAACTAGGCATAGATTAAGATCACAAGCAAAGGGAAAAAAGACTGAAAAGGGGATAGATGATTTAGAAAACGATACTCCACTTAAGCTTTTTTTAGCTTCAAAAAAGAAACAAAAAAAAAGTGATTGTAATCATATTATGAATGAATGTGAATATGTTAATGAATGAATGTTATATGTTAATGAATGAATGTTATATGATAATGAATGAATGTTATATGTTATTAATATATGAATGAATGAATGTTATATGTTATTAATGGATGAATGAATGATTAATGTTATATAATCAGGTATGGGGAATTGAGAGTGATGTGAATGGGGGGGAGGGTCCAAATGAGCTTTCACCGTCACTTTGGTTGGCCCTGTTAAGTAGAGAATATTAAACTATTCTCTAAACAAAGAGAATATCAATAAGGTAATGAACTTTTGAATATAAGAAATGCATCATTTGAAGTATCAAACCAATATGCAAAGATGAAATAAAGTGCTAACTTTTCACTATGGTGGCAAAAAAATGATTCTTTATACCCTAATGCCTTCATTTTCCAAGCCAATTTCTCCTACTTTGCATTGCTCTGCCATGTTTGTGGATGTGATATGACTCCTACACAAAAAACATGTACCAATTTACGGCCTTCAATCCAACTACATCCAAGTATCTTTTTAATTCCTCTATCTTTCATCAATTTTTTTACTATTTGAACCTCGTACAAATGTTTTAGATGAAGAACCCATTATTGTGAAATGTGCCTCCAGTTGAGTAAAGTAAATCCATGCTCTGTATCATAATTTGAAGTTGTTTACATTCCAATGTTCTAATTTTAGTTTGTTTGTATGGCTTTCTATGAATACCACATTGTGTTATGTGTGGATTTGGTTTCAAAGCTCTTTTTCTTTTGTTTTTAGTGGTGACATAACTCTAAAATTTGACTTTTGTGCATAATAGGTTATGGAAAAATTGACAGCTTTAAAGGGTTTAGAGGCTCGATTGAGATAGATACATAGATATTTGGATCTTGTTGTTGATGGGAGGCTTCCACTTGACCATGAAATTTTATACCATCTGCAGGTATGCAAAAATTTCTCTACTTACATTCATTCAAGAGGCTAGATTGCTTATCTTTTGTCATATGGTTGGATTAATGTGGCATACAATGTCAATGTGGGCTATATTTTTTTTAATATGTTCAATTTATGCATAGTTTACAATGAATAGGGGGTGAAAAGGGGTGTGTAAGTTAAAACAACCATCATTAACAATCATTATTTATACTATGTTATATTTATTCATTATTCCTAAAATTCTTAAAAATATAGACTAGGAAGAGAACTCTATTCAATATATGAGTATGTAATACATATATTGTTGTATCCAAGCCCTATGATCTTGGATATATCTAGGAAGGCCCAAGAAAGGAGTTGCATGTATATGAGTAGTTGATTGGATGTCTGAGAAGTTTTGGAAGAATAACAATACAAGACTTGCACGTGTAACAATAAATAACAATGCACTAGTTTCAATAAGAGTTGCATGGACATGGATATAGACACAGATGTGATTTTTTTTCAATGCCCCCCTTCTTTTGTTATGGTATTGATCTTATTACAGGTCCTCTCTATATTACTAGCATTGTATTGAACACTACCTCTAAAACAAAAGCAACATTTTGTCTACTCTCGTACAATTGTTCTTTTTGTAATTCCAATTATTTTCCTATACTACAAATTTTGGAATATTTTGTAAAAGTGAATTTATAATTTAGTAAGAAAATTCATCCATGTTTCAGAACTTGCAACCTCAAGATGGATAAATACTATCTCACAAACCTGCACTAGCATTCCTCTTCATTCTTGCAAGGTACTTTGTTGTCCTTTAATACTTCAATAGTTATTTTATGACATTTGGCTCAATTTTGAAGTGATATAGCAATCTATTCTATGATCAACACTTAATATAAGTTTATATCAGCAAATACATGTCATGTATGGTGTTTGTAATGCATGTGAAGCTAACTTGTAATCCTTCGAATGGTCATACCACCAAATAGTTATCATTTATGTGTTGTCTTCGTATAATATAAGTTTATATCAGCAAATAGAAAGAGATAGAGAGAGGATTGAGAGGGATAGAAAGATGTCTTCATATTGCTGCAATATCTTGTTGAACCTTTCTTGCTGCAATGGGGTTGGCATATTTGTGAGAATTATTATTGTGTGTACTTTCTTGTGTAGGTGCATTTGTGGACTGTCATAAGCACAAATTTTTGTGTGTGGGCAATGATCTTGCAACATTGTTTAGTAGAGACCAAATCTAGTTTGGCTTGTGTTGTTAACTCAAGGAGGTTAAGTTTCCACTTGTCATTATGTATTGTCCATTTTTGTGCCTTAAAATGGTAAATTCCATCATGATCACACACTCATGGTTGTCCAATATAAACAAATTATATATTTTTATGTATAATTTTAGTTATCTCCTTCTCCCGATTTTAAATAAGTAATATTATTTTTCAATAATAATTTAACCAATAGATGTGTCTGGCAGAATTCACATACTCCTATGTCTACCTTGAAAGAGCTCATTGATGGAGAGCAAAGGCCACAGAAGACTCTCACTGGCAAGCAGCAAGTATATGATTATGACCTTCTAGAGGAGTATCTATCTCTTCTATTTGCATTTCCAGTTATATCACTTTTTTGCTTAGGCACATTATATTATAAAGCTTTGGAAAAAAAATTATTCCCTTACACTACATTTTTTTGTTATTTTGGTTTCAGGAAAATCAAGATGTATTGATCAAGTGTATCACAGAAGATGTTGGCTTTAATAATGGAATACCTATAGCTACATGTATCATCTATAAGTCACTTCTCCAATGGCATTCATTTGAAGTTGAAAGAGCAAGTGTTCTTTATCGTATCATTCAAACGATTGGTTCAGCAATTGAGGTATCATTGATTTTGCATTTCCCTAGTTCTGAGTAGTTTATGTGAATTGGCCCTACAGAATATAATGATTTACTCAAAATTTTATAATGATTTACTCATGTAAATTCTCAATAATAACTACATTTTGAGTCAGAAAAGGATGTAATTGGCCCTACAAAATATAATTACCCATGGTCAGCTCGTTCTACTCCTAAAAATCCTTCTGATCAAAGATATTGTGGCAAACAAATCACATCGGCATGAGCTGGTATGGGTCCTCCCGACCTATTATGGGTTACAAGCACTTTTTCGCACATCAATGAGACATCAAAATTGTTGTAGTGATTAGGATTACTAAAGAAGACATATCGGGGAGATTGGCTTATGGTCTCATCGATGAAGATAATCTATCAGCAAGAAAAGTCATCTCAGCATGAAAAATATATGTTGGCCCGAACATTTAAGTCTCATTGATGAAGTTTCATCGGCAAGACCATCATTTCTTTCACTAACATGAGCACTGGGAATATATCGGCGAGACATAGCAGGTTGGGTAAACATTTAGAACTTACCCCGATGGTATAAGTCTCACCAATATACTTCCTCGTGCTCTGTCGATGAGACCACAAGTCAATCCTCCCAATAAATCTTTTTTTAAAAAAAATTGCAACGTTTTGTCAAAATTTCGACGCCACAGTCTGATGAAAAAAAAAAGGTGCGACGAGGTTGCTATAGCTCTAACGCAATTTTGATCTCATTCCAATGGCGAGATCATCGAACAAACAATGAATGTTTGTCAGAATATCAGGGAGACTGGCTTATGGTCTCATCGATGAAGATAATCTATCGGCAAGACAAGTCATCTCAGCATGAAAAATATATGCTAGCCTGAACGTTAAAGTTTCACCAATGAAGTTTCATCAGCGAGATTGTCATTTATTTCACCGACAAGAGCACTGAGAATATATCAGCAAGACATAGCAAGTCAGGTAAACATTCAGAACTTACCTTGATGGTATAAGTCTCACCAATATACTTCCTCGTGCTCATCGATGAGACCACAAGTCAATCCTCCCGATATAGCTATAGCTCTGACGCAATTTTGATCTCATTCCGATCACGAGATTGTCGAACAAACGATGAATTTTTGTTCGACTTTCAACGAAACTCGGTCACAATTTCAACAAACATCTCATGTTGTTCTAACGATTTGGTAGAGGCATGCCACGTGTGTTATGGCTAATGTTCGTTGCTAGATTGACGCAATGTTCATTGATATTCCGATGAATAGGAGGTCCCTTTTTGTGGTGGCAACCGACGAAGTTCAGTCATGAATTCAACGTTTTGAAGCTCGTTGGGATACCGACAAAAATTCAGCGACGAAAAATTTCCAAGAGATTCATCAGAATTCTGACAATAGTTTGTTGATAGTTCAACAAACGTTCGTCGGAAAGTGGAGTCAAATATAGTAGTGTGTAGGACACAACACTAAGCTCAGATAGGCTATTAATATGAGGTTTCCCAACCAATCTCTTCATTAAAGGGTAGGTCCATCTACCTTTGATAGATGTGTGGGGGACCGCATATGAGTTCGTGGTTGGCAGAAAAGTGCTTGAGTGATGCTTTTCCTCACCGGTTTCCAACCAAGGTTTGCAGATGTGTATGCTAGTATCAGAGACAATTGGAGTTTTTGCACTAGCGAGCAGGGACATCAAGACCAGTTTGTCCAACTATTTCCAGATGAAACTCAAAGGAGCTATGAACATATCATGTACTCATTTATGTAGAAGGATGTAATCATGGATGTTATACTTGAGTTCATTCAATATGATATCTATGTATTTGGAAGATTTGTGAAATTACAATGAAATGCAATGAAAGATTGGAAATAGTATTGTTTCAATTATGCATGTAATTTACATTATGGGAAGAAAAAAATTTATTGCTATGTTGTGACATCATAGAATATTCACTTAGAATGAAATGTTGGAAATTTTACTAAGTAGAACATTGGGGTTGTTGCACAAATTTGGATTAAATAGGTAGATTGAATTAGTTTTTTAATTAAAATTTGTTTAATTTTTAGGAGTTGATAATTCACCCCCAAATGTTCAAAATCCCAATTCACCTCTTCATGAAAACCCTCCTAAAGAATAGCCACAATAAACACCTCCCACAATTCCTCGTCATCCTCTAGGAACACAAAAAAACATATTAGGGAAAATTGAAAACAATAGAAAAGAACTTGAGGACTTAATTGCAAGGTTGAAAGATCCTAAAGGACCAAACTCACATAGGACCAGCATTGCTCAATCATTGTAATCCATTGTGTCTCATGTAGAATCAATTAGTGGGAAAATAAAGATTTGGTCTGACAATAGGGAACAATAAAAACAATTTTATGTAGATAAATTATCATATGAACAAGTTAAAGAAAAAAATTGAAATATGACTTGTGTGCACTCTTCACCAACCCACGAACCAATCAAACCTTACACATTGCATGCAAGAGGTTCCCTATCCATTGGTGCCACCACCAAGGGATGAAGAATAACTTTTTGGATAGGTGGTGGATGGTTTTTTACCATCCTCCATGCAATAAATATGAGGTGCCACAATACTTTTTGAGGAAACTTTTTTGTGAGTTTGTCCTCAATCAAATCACAAATTACTTTGACATGCGAGAGTTCCAAGGTAGAGGTGGGAGCTCTACACAAGATAGACTGGGGACACAACTTGACCCAAACCAGGCACAAAAACCACTGGCTAGGCCATAGTATGAGCATGTGACTATCCCTTTCGTTGTGAAGGAGGGTATTGAGGTAGAGATCTTAGAGTTGATCAGCTCACTCACTCAAACCTTTATACAACATGCTAGGCCTCTAGTACAGGATGATGTAGGTAAGTCTTCCAAGCATTGAGTTTCACCTTATATATGTTGATCTTGTGGGTCTCTTTATGTTTATGATCATGAGGATAGTCAGGATGCATGTTCCCAATATACATTTGCAATGGAACAGATGGTCATGATAGAAGCATTGTTGAGTTATACATTAGCTTTAATAGTCAGGTAAATGTCAATAAGCTCTTTAATTCAATTTATTAAATTTTATTTTGAAATGTAAGATTAACTAAATTAATAGAATTATTATAATGAAATTTTAGGGTCACAATGTTCACCCTGCTTGCAGAGGTCCTCCATCACTCTATTACATGACAATGTTGAGTGCAGAGGTATGTAACTAGTAAATAATTATAAATAGTACATGTGAATATTTGAACCTTACATAAATGGTATTCCTATAACTCACTTTGGATGTTGAATAAGTTAATATTGGGCCTTCAACATCAACACTTGGCAGTCAAGGTGCTCATTGAAATTTCACTCAGGAAATATAGAGAATTTTTAATTTTAATATAAAAAAATTGTAAAATAATGTTAGGTAGTTTTGGCAATTGAATAATGTTGTTTCATTTTCAAATGATGCAAATAGATACTCTTCTTGATATTCATAAGACAATGGAGCATGGTGTTGTAGCAATAGAAATATTGATGCCTTTGACAAAGTTATGAGGCAAATTAGTAAATTTCACATTATATTTGTTGTTTTATCTATCTATTATTGACAAATAAAATGATATTCATTTGTATATTAATTGTTATTTGGATGGTTGTCATAGGGCTTTGCAACTCCAGCTAATGAGTGTTCCCCTATTGTGGATGAATGTAGTGATTATTTGTATGTAGTAAGTGATTATTTTGTTATATGGAATTCTATAATTCATTTTTTATATATTAATGTCTATAATTTTTATCGTATTATGTGGAGGTCCAAGAAACTTTAAATAGGAGGTCGAGTGAAAAAGTTCGAAGGAGACCACCATCATATGCATCTCCATCCTCTAGCTCGAGATTGCTTTCCTTCCCTTAGAGGGAAATGACTATATTAGGGTCCTTTGTTGTATGCCTATATGTAATTTGTGAACATATATTTTATAATAAATATATGTGAAATTGTATGTCCATATGGCTTTCTTGTAATCCTATATGGCTTTCTTGTATATATGTTATACTTTTATTATAATTTTGTAGGCCTATATGGCTTTTTGGTTAATATAATTTTTTTTACCGATGGTGTCCATATTTGCATTATAAATGATTAGTTGAATAAATGAATAATGAACTGATGCAACTATAAATGATTAATGTTATCTATATTTGCATTATAAATGATTAATTGAATAATTGAATATGGATCACTTTTACCATGTAATTTATGCAAGAATTATAATTGATCATTCATAATTTTCCTCAAACATGTTTATAAGGCATGTGGAAGAGTGTTTGAAATAGTCAAATTCCTTCTAGGGGCATGGGATATCGTCAAGGCTAGGCATTTTAACACATGTTTCATTTCTTAAAACTTCTCTATCCCGATCTTTGTCGTTCCTTCTTTATGTTCTTTCCATTTTCATTTAAAAGCTATGACTACCTTTCCTTTCATGGAAAACCTTCTAAATTCTACAATTAATTTATACAACTATCCTTTTCTTTAATGGTATTGAAGACTATACATTGTCCTTTAACTCATGGCTTCATAATACCCTCCATAAGCACCTTGGCTACCCTTGATTGACAAAATAATAGGCCAATATCTTCATGTTTGGTCCTTGTCACTCATCTTCTATACAGCCCTCTGCAAGTGACCTCTAACCTTTTATCCTTTTAAACTCATTGAAGTACCACAATATTTTCATATGCATTTTTACTCCTTGACTATCTATTGTCCTTGCATAAGGTCACCATCATGGTTCATGCTTTGTGTCACTACAACCTTTAGACTATCCTTTTGAAGTCAATGCTTTGTATCAAATTCTTTGTAATAAGGGCATTGTATAAGGCTATCTTCGTGTAGCATTTTCCTTTGGTTCATGGGATTTCCAAGATCTCAGATGGCTATCCTCTTGTTCTTCATGCCACTATCCTCTTCTTTTTTGATGATTTTCTATCATTTCCCACTTGAACTATCATCCTTTCACTAGACTTTTAGGAGATCTTCAAACATTGCATCATGTCTCCATGGTTATTTCCTTCTTGAATGCTAAGTTCACTGTGAAGACCATTGTCACTGTCTTAAAAATAGTATCTTCTATAGTCATATGTCCTTAATTTCTTCTAATCACTATCCAATAACTGTGCAATCAACTTGTGATCTTCTATTATGACCATGTCCCTCATGTCATGAATGACTATTATACCTTTTTAAGAAATTTTATATGCGCTAACTCCAATAAGGCTTCCATATATGCATCTAGATTCATCTTATACCCATAATAATCTCTCACATGAAACTACTATCTTCGATAGGTTTATATTTTCCCTTTGATAACATAACAACTATGCCTTGCCTTTTGTGAATTCGACTGTCTACTATTAACTTTGTCACTATAATTTTCCAAGGATTCATTATCATCTAAAATTTTGTCACACACTCATCATTATTTACCTTCTATGATGACTATCCCCTTATTTTTAATGATATGACCATTTACTATTCATGATAGTGTTGCTTGGTGTTTTTCCATAAGGCCTACAACTCATGATTGTGTCTTATTCATGCAAAAACCTTAGGTCTTTCATCACCATGGCTATCATCACAAAATATTTCCATTCCCCAAGCCTACTTCAATACTTTATGCCAAGTGTCATATTCACTTTGTGACTTCTCCCTTAGGAGCTTTGCTTCTTCTTGGACTGCTACCATTTAGACTATAGCCTTTTATTTCCCAGCAATCTTAGTTGCTTGTTGCATTCTTGGAATGATTCTCTCAATTTTGGGGTTGACTTAAGGATGTAGTTTCCATACTATACTAATTCCCACTATCATGGGTTACGCATTGTTAATGAGCAACAAAATTTATCATCTTTTACATCATTTCATTCATTATTTTGTGTGAAATGATCCAAATGTCAAATGGATAGTTTTTTTTGCTTCTTGGTTTGTAGGTCTTCATATGATTGTCTTCTACCCCATGCTACAGGTCCATGTACATTCTAGTGTCCTTGGTGGAAAAGCAAGTATAGAATACTTGCTTACAGGGATTGTCACTCTCTTACAACATGGAGTCCTTTGTTTATATGTTACTTAACTATCCTTAATTTGGACCCTCATGATTTCTCTTTTGAGGACTTTTTCATATTCATGTTTAGAAAACTTTGTCCCCTTCTCTTATTTTTTAACTATCACATGTAGTTAGTGCCCATTACCATTTTTATCTTTGTCCATTTTCAAAGGACTACATGCACTTGCATGGTTGAAGGAAGATGGTCTCTGAGGACCAAAAAACCTTTTCCAAACATAATTTCTTTCTTTGAAGGTGCATTTGCATGTGAAATGTCCTACAACCACATTTTTTAAGGTGTTAAAACTAGAAAAGTAGTGAATATGGACATTTTAATACCCTTTTCAAGATGGAAACTGAATGCAAAGGTGTTAGAATGAGCATAAACCTCTTAGATGCATCCCATAAAAGTTTGAAGATAACCTTAGCCACCATGAAGGACTCCAAAATTCCATGTAAAGAGACCTACGATAACAAAAACCCCTAAAGTGGACCTATTGTTTTTGAACTCAAACTCCTAAAAAATAAACTCCCTTTTTAACTCATTCACGTGGACCTTCAAGGGTTAGTAATTGAAGATAGCAATGTTTCAAGTAAGAAATTTTGTTGGTCTAATTTAGCTCAAAAGGATCAAGATTCTTGAGTGCAAAAATGAGACTTCTAATAGTAGTAATCCACCCATCCCAATCTATTGGTATTATTGGTTTAGCCCCACGAGATGAAGAATGTAAAAAAAACCTCCCAACAACTTTTTACTGAACACAACTAACACTTTTGCAACATCTAAAACATTGTCGCCATGGTGAAAGGGATTGGAGATATGAAAAAATGAGAGAGGTTATTATGGAGATACCCTATGTGACCCTATAACTTTAGACAAAACATTTTCAGGTACCATGGTTTTAGAGAAATTTCCTATCAAATTTTAGCACTTTTTGGCACTTAGGGCTCTTAAGAGAAAGCATCGACACAATGTAGTCTAGATTGATTGAGCATGTTAGGGTGAAAAATAAGACCTTTCCTAGCGTAAACCTGCCCACATAGACATTTTGACACTATTGGTTTGGCCCCACATTGCACTAAACATAAATTATTCTACCTTGCAACTTTCTCTTCAATGCATTTGATGCTTTTTGCAACATCTGAAAACTTGTCGCCATGGCCAAATGTATTGGATTTTTAAAATTTGGAGAGATTTTATTATGGAGTTACCTTATGTGACATTGTACCTTTAGACAAAATACTTTTTAGGTGTTACAGTTTTCGAGAAACAACCAGTTAAAAATTTGACACTTTTTGGCACTTAGGGTTCTTAAGAGAAAGTGTTGACACAATGTAGTTTGGAATGATTAGGAAAGATGTGGTGCAAAATAAGACCTTTACTAGCATTAAACTACCCACCAAGATGTATCGACACTATCAATTTGGCCCCACGATGCACAAAACAAAAATTATGCTACTTTGTAGCTTTTTCTTCAATGCATTTGATGTTTTTTACAACATCTAAAAACTTATCGCCATGGCCAAATGGGTTGGATTTTTTAAAATTTGAGAGAGGGTAAACCCACAATATTATTTTACAATTTTGTTGAGGAAGGAAAAGGAATTTTCAGTGGGTAAACATTTTCAAGGGGTTCACTCGAACCCCCCCCCCCATGCCAAGTTCACTCGAACCCCCAAACATGGATTATTTTTTAATAAGATAGTGGGGTTTGAGCGAATGGGGGTTTGTTCAAACCCCTGAATTAGGGTTTTTTTAATAAAAATTTTTACTATCAAAAAAGATAGTTTCATCTTCACTATTACAGCGGCGAACCCCCAAACCCTAGGCAAATGAAGGCATATTCAAGGAGATTGAAGTTCACCACCCTCCACGAGCATCACCCCCCATGACCAGGGCACCACTCCTTCCAGGTTGGTTTCCTCTGCTTCAAGTTTTTTTTTTTTTAATGCTTCCAAATTTCACATACATGTCTTCGGGCATATCAAACAGTTCACTTTCCTTGTCAATTCTTCCACATTTCATATACATGTCAAATAGTTCACTTGTTGTGCCAAAATGGGAGCTCTACCACGGGAAGCATACTCCCTTCTTGTGCCAAAATGGGAGCCTTGGAACAAGACATCGACGCACCCAATTGTATTTTCTTGAAAGTTTCTAAACCATTTTCAACAAATCCATTTTGTGCATATCTTTCAATCACAACATTCAATAGGAACATATTTCTTGAGGAGCTATCAATCAAATAGTTCACTTTCCTTTTTAATGCTTCCACATTTCACATACATGTCTACCAAGACAATTACCATGATTGAAACGGCCATACCTTGTTCCAAAGCTTCCTTTATACTATGATGGGAATCCTTACCTTGTTCCAAAGCTCCTAGTTAATGTAGTCTAATCCACTTGATGCCCAAAATCATCATAATTGATTTCATGTTGTCAACACTATTTATAGTTATTCCATAGGCTAGAGAAATATGATTCCTTATAGTAATTAAAAATATGATGCACAAAATGGATTTGTTGAAAAGGGTTAGAAACTTTCAAGAAAATGCAATTGGCGGGTGTAAGTCACAAGAAGCATCCTCCCTACCTATGCAAAAATGGGAGCTCTTGTACCAAAGCTCCCATTTTGGTAGGCAGGGAGGATGTTTCTCGTGGCTTTACACCCACCAATTGCATTTGCTTGAAAGTTTCTAAACCCTTTTCAACAAATCCATTTTGTGTATATCTTTCAATCATGGAATTCAATGAGAACATATTTAGAATTATACATAGAAAATGGATGCAACTCAAATTACTTTGTAACTTATTTAACATTTGGTTTCATCAAATTGTAATTTTTATCCTAAAAATTGTTAAAGTGTTTTCCTCTATGAATGATCAAGTTATTGATAGATCCAATATAGATCATATATCCGCTTAGAAAAGATATAATAGAACATTGAATTGAATACCATGAGTTGCGTTTGATAATTAAAATAATTGTGTCATTTTTTTGGTACTCCAAAATCACCATTATGCAATCTTAGATAATCACCTTATGCTAATTCTCATGGAGATAAATTGAACACAAGGAAATTATTGTAGTTAGATCACAAAAGGATTTGGGTCATCAATAGGATCTAGGTTATTCTCTTATTTAGTTCTAGGTCAGAGCATGTAAGGGAGTATCCCTAAGATCCTAGATGCAACAATTAAAGATTCATTTAAAAAATGCAAAGCAAATTATACGTTGTCTAAAGACAGCCTTAATATTTTTTACTAGTCACTCTTTATATTAATTTGCCTAAAGATTACATAATGACATTTAAAGAAAGTATATCAACCACCAAAGTTCTATTGTAATGATAAATTTGTGAAGACTAAGTGAATAATTTTCCTAATATAAACTCCCTTTAACAAATGCAAATAGGCTAGAATAGAATTTGAAAGATATATCATGATTATATATCAATCATTCACAAATAATTGTCACCTACTCCATTGGGCTATATACAAAATTACAAAGATGGTAGAGAATTGCATATGTTTTTTAAAATTTTAAACTTAACATTTTGATCAAAATATATTATTATTGGTGAATTGGAACTTACCTTAAAATCCCATAAATCTAGAATTACATAAATGTGCTAGTGTATGTAAATATGAGAATGCTTTATTGTAACATCATTTTTACAACATTGAACTCATCTTCATTCCCATTTTCAATTTACCACCAATGTCAAATTTGGAAAATGGGGGCAATGAGGATGAATATAATTTAAATAATACTAAAGATCATCATGCACACATCCTATAAAAATAATTTAGAGAGTTCAATGGAGAATCCTCCAAATACCATGTTCTTTTGTAACAAAAACTTTTTATTTTGTCTCCTATTAATCTAATGGATACATATTAAGTAGCTACACCAAATTTAAAACCTAAACAACTTTGTGATCATCACCACATAGATGGACACACCACATATTGATGTAGATCACATAAAAACATAAAATTCAAGATCTTAAGTTAAAAAATGTGATACAATTTGAGGATCGAGTCATAACCATGTGCATATACATCTTTATCACCTCCACATGATTCATTAGGTACTCACAAAGGGGATTTGAGTTAATAATCTCTTTCAAATTAATCCATGCATTTACATATAGTGAAATATTTGTTTATTACATGTGATAAAAATATCTACAAATTTTACACAAGTCAATCATTAAAACATGCAACAAAGCTAGATCAATTACATATCAAATTCTATTGATCATGAATTATCTAGGTACCTAAGCATGTTATTACCTCAAAGAGCAAGTGACTTACTAATTTTCATTTTCTTGAAAGTTTATATCAAATATATTTAGTTTCATTTTCTTGAAAGTTTATAAATAATTTTTAAACAATCTATTTTGTGCATACCCTACAATCATGGCATTCCATGAGACCACACTTCTTTGGGGTATTTTATTAAATAGTTCACTACCTTATCTAGATGCTTTCAAATCTTGCTAAAAGCACTTGTTGGCCCTTGTGATTTACTCATGGATCATATATTTAAGATCATTTTATATATTTAAATGTATAGCTAGAAGTTTCTACATTTTGGTGAAATAAGTTCACATGAAGTGAATTGTACATTAGATTTATTAATATTTCAAATTAATCTTGTTTCACTTGCTTAGTTACATTTCTAGAAGTTACATTAAATTTATTGTACACATGCACAAGAACTATTATCTAGATAGAGTTCAATACATTCTATATCATGCTTGTAAATAATTGTTTTAAATTTGAATTGAACATGCACATGTTCCATTATTTCTATTCTCTATATCTAGATATATTAAAGTAAGGTGTCATTTCTCCTTTAGGTACACATCATGGAAAATACACCAGCTCCACCTCAGCCTCAAGGACTATTTGCAAGTACTAATAGTGAGATTCATAGATTGCGAGATTCACTAAATGATGGTACAAACACATGCATATATAAGGACACTTGCATGTCCATATTATAGAGCCTAGAAAAAAATAGAGATAAACTTGAATCCACTAGTGCATTTTCCCCCGATAGAGTAGCTACTATTCTTTCCCACATGCGAGAAGAAATTTGTGGTGATGTTCCCTTTTCTCAAATTCAAGAGTTAGTGACCAAACAAATGATCAAAACCCAATGTTTTCCATTCTATCAAGATAAACCGAAGGTAAGGGCATACCAAGTTACCAAATGTGTGGATGTTGCTATGGCCATTTTGATCTACCCCTAATTTTTTGCAACGTTTGGTAAATATCCAAATAATGATCAAATTTCATTATATTTTGCACAACAGTTGTATGTTGAGGTTCATTTGGGCCTCAATTTCAACTATTGTGACCTTCCACCATATCTTGCTCAAGGGAATGGCATGATTTTTGATAGGTACACTTATCATCAAGCAGGTTGATCGACCCCAGTGTTTAGGGTATTGGTTGGTGAGAGGTCTCTTTCTCTCACCCCAGCCCTAGCCCCCTTAGCAGATCAGGTTGTCATTGCTTCCCAAAGGGAAGCAATTGATAGTGTAGGCAATATTGTAGTTGTGGCCACTAGGATATATACTAATCGTGCGGGTCAATATTTGATGTCTAGACGTCCATGATCTAGACCATTTACAACACAGTACAACAACACTGATCCTTAATACTATGGTGAGCATCCCTACACCCATGCAGCTGGACATTCTTACAGGAGAGATGACACAAAGTACTTTGCATTGTTTGGCTCAGGACCTCTTGGAGGCATATTCCTTCATCGCAACAGACCATGGGATCTCTATAGACCAATTCAAAGGTCATTTGGGTGCATCTCTTCATTCATATCCACACCCAATAATTTTAATGGCTCTTTCAACTCATTATGAAGAAGTAAATGTGATAACAATTGGGTTTTTTCAAGTGTTTCAAGATGATTGAGATGAGCATTGATTATTTTCTTTATAGATTTAGTCATTGACCTCCTACTAGTATTTATAGGTTGCCTGGCATAACAATTCAATTTCTCCATATCCATTTCAAGTAAATGATCTAAATTTCTATAAGAAAGTTGTTTCTTCACCTCTTTAGCTAGATTTATATGCTCATCCATACTAATAGAAGGAAGTGATCATGACCCCTCTCCAACATGCATTGTTTGAACTTGGGCCTCCTCCCTATTTTCAACTATGTGTTCTTCAGCCTCATTTGATCCAATATCTAAATTTGGCTCAACTTTTTCTTAAGAAATTCATGCTTGTTGACCCCATTCTACATGTCACAAAATGAATTTAAAGTCGCTAGGTTTCAAGTACTGCATATGAATTTACATGCAAGAAAAAAAAATGAGAGATGATGCTATAAGTGGAGTTGAGTTCAAATGAAATCAAAGATTCTTGAACTTAATAATTCCATGGAACAAATACAATTGGAAATAGATTCAATAAGGAAATGGAATTTAATGAATTTAAAGTCACTAGGTTTCAAGTATTGCATATGAATTTACATGCAAGCAAATAAAGTGAGAGATGATGAGCTATAAGTGGACTTGAAAAAATGAAATCAAATATTAGAACTTGAACTTAAGAATTCCATGGAACAAATGCAATTGGAAATAGATGATAATTAGGAAAAATGAGTTTAAAACTTCACTAGGTTGAACAAGTATTGCATATGATTTTACATGCAAGCAAAAAAGGTGAGAGATGATGTCTAAGTTCCAAGTTGAGTTCAAATGAAATCAAAGATTTTTGAACTTAAGAATTCCATAGAAAAAATACAATTGGAAATAGATTCAATAAGGAAATGGAATTTAATGAATTTAAGTCACTAGGTTTCAAGTATTGCATATGAATTTACATGTGCAAGCAAAGAAAGTGAGAGTTCATGCTATAAGTGGAGTTGAACTTTCAAATGAAATCAAAGATTCTTGAACTTAATAATTCCATGGAACAAATACAATTGGAAATAGATTCAATTTAAGGAAATGGCAAAATAATTTTTTTATTCACTAGGTTTTACATATTGCATGTGAATTTACATGCAAGCAAAGAAAGTGATAGATGATGAGATATAAGTGGAGTTGAACAAATGAAATTAAAGATTAGAAATTGAACTTAATAATTCCATGGAACAAATGCAATTGTAAATAGATGATAAGGAATTTAGGAAAAATGAATTTAAAGTCACAGTAGGTTTCAAGTATTGCATATGAATTTATGTATGCAAGAAAAAAAAGTGAGAGATGATGCTATAAGTGGAGTTGAACTTTCAAATGAAATCAAAGATTCTTGAACTTAAGAATTCCATGGAACAAATACAATTGGAAATAGATTCAACCTAATGAAATGGCAAAATGAATTTTCAAAGTCACTAGGTTTTGTATTGCATATGAATTTGCATGCAAGCAAAGAAAGTGGGATATGATGAGCTATAAGTGGAGTTGAACAAATGAAATCAAATATTGGAACTTGAACTTGAGAATTGTATGGAACAAATGAAAGTGGAAATAGATGATAAGGAATTTAGGAAAAATGAGTTTAAAACTTCACTAGGTTGAACAAGTATTGCATATGGGTTTACATGCAAGCAAAAAACTGAGAGATGATGCTATAAGTGGATTTGAGTTCAAATGAAATCAAATATTCTTGAACTTAAGAATTCCATGGAACAAATACAATTGGAAATAGATTTAATTTAAGGAAATGGAAAAATGAATTTTCAAAGTCACTAGGTTTTGTATTGCATATATGAATTTATATGCAAGCAAAGAAAGTGAGAGATGATGAGATATAAGTGGAGTTTAATGTAAATAAAATCAAAGATTCTTGAACTTAAGAATTCTATGGAACAAATTCAATGATGATAATGACCTTATGACCATTTAAAGATATGATATGAACCATGAGACAAAATGAGATTATGACTAAGGTTTATGATATGCTACTAATATTAAAAGGTATGTCAAATGAAACTAAGGGGATGCACCTTTGGACCTAGGAAAAAGGATGCTAACCAATCAATGGTAGACCAAGATAACAATTGGTAGGCCCTTATACAAAATAAAAGATAATATGGAGTGATTTTCTTACACCCAAGATCCACAAAGTGGCAGGGGGAGAAGATACTTTCACTACACCCTATGGGTTCTACGACACAAAATTTGTGCAAGCACACCAAACACGAAAGACAATGGTTAATTTTAAACCCCAAATCAAAATGTGCCTAATTAACATGAAAGACTTGAAACAAAATGCAAGTTGTGGTTCGTTTTAACCCATGAAATGTGAAGATGCAAGTTGTTCTTTTTAACCAATGAAGTGAAAATACAAGGTTGTTGTTCTTTTTAAACCAATGAGTGAAAATGCAAGGTTGTTGTTCTTTTTAACCAATGAAGTGAAAATTTAAGGTTGTTGTTCTTTTTAAACCAATGAGTGAAAATGCAAGTTGTTATTTTTAAACAATAGAAAAAATAAAAACTGGATTCAATAAAAAAAGATAAACCCCTTGATGATTTGTGTTTAATAAATTTGATGAAATAGGAAATAAAAAAGAATGATAAAAATAATATGTCCACTAGAATATCATGGAAATAAAAGGAAGAAAGATGATAAATAGTAATATTTTATGTTTATTCAAGATGAAAACTCATTCATAGTGTTATAATAATCTATTTTATTTATGGGAGACTCATTGGATGATTTCATGTGCACTTTTATCTTCAATCACTTCCTAAAAATCCATATATAGAATCACTTGTAAATTAAAAAAAAAATTACAATATGGAGAGTTTAAAGCGATTTGTACAAATGAGTCAATCAATCCCCTTGTGGGTAATTACAATATAAAGATCCACATTGTTTTAATAGGAAAATGGTTTATGTAAACCTAGGGTAGGCAATTAATTTGAAACAATTTAATAGACAAAATAAAAATCATGATCAAAATAGATAACCCATAAGGATATAATAATTAGTATTAACTTCCAAGTTATTTAACATGGTTTTCATAAATGGAAATAGATTTCTAAGGAAAACATTGAAGTTTCAGTAAAGGTCCTAAACACAAACAAGAGAGAGAGAGAGAGAGAGAGAGAGAAAAGACATTAGAGAGAAGGAAATAAGCATACCTTGTTTCTTTCTATGATAATTTTCCAAGTTTTGTTCGTGCCTCTATTGTTCTTGTTCTTTTGAATAATTTCGTTCAGCCTTATTTTGTCTTTTTTATTGTTGTCCCATTTACTTCTTCAAGTAAAAGATGACTTGAAAAATCCTCTACCAAAAGTAAATTCTCCTCCAAAATCTACCTTGATTGATAAAAATGCAAAGTTGTCTTCTCCAAAATCTGCCTTGATTGATAAATTGCAAAGTTGTCTTCTCCAATATTTGCCTTGATTGATAAAAATGCAAAGTTCTCTTCTCCAAAACCTACCCTTCTTGATAAAAATGAAAATTAATCTTGCAATGATATGAAAAAATTAAAAAATAAGCTTGTATTCATATGCATATGAAATTAAAAATAAAAATAAAAATGCATTGGTTGGCCAAGGGTTCGCACGAAGGTTGGCCAAGGGTTCGCATGTACATGCTTAACCGCTTTTTTTAATATTATTTAAGGGGGGGTTCAAGCGAACCCCCCTTTGCTCAAATGGGTCTAAGGGGTTCACTAAAACCCCCCTTTTTTGCCCTTATCCCCCTCCTCTACCAATTTTCTACAAAATTTTGCCTTTCAAAGCTTGGGTTGAAGATGAAAATGGAATCAACTTCATAAACCTAATGAAATGATTATAGTCCTCAAAACGAGTTATCCATCAAATATAATTTTAATATATTTTGGTTTTATTATGTTTTTTTAGTTTAATTAAATATAGGTTTTCACTGAAAATCAAGCTCTATGTTCTGCACATGTGGAAAAATAGTAGATTATCAAAAAAATCTGAAAAATATGTTTGTGCTAGGTATTGATGTCCTTGATCCAAAAAAAAATGAATTTCAATACATACAAAAAAAGTTATGTTGTATACGGTCTGCCTATGTCTGAATTGTAATTGGTTTGACTTCAAAACTTAAATAAGAAAAAAATATTCAATAAAATGCTATGAAACCAAATGAACGTGCTAGATATCATAGTTACAAAGCTAAATTCAAAAAAAAAAAAAATTATCCTTCATAGAATAAAGCTATGTTATTTACAGTGAACATCACTCTTTAAAAATGGTGTTTACTGTTAAAAACTAGTTTTTGAAGGAGATGGAAAAAGAAATGCAATCTGATTCCAAAAAAAGTTAAAAATATATATTTAGAATCTACAGACAATATTTCACAAATCACTAGTTTACATCATCTTCAAATTCCTCATGGTTTAGCAATTGTGCCCGAAAATGAAGATTTAGTTAAAAAAATCAGTTCAATGTCTAGTTTAGCCAAAAAGTGTAAACCACTATTGTGGGATCACCCAAGAGTTTATTGTGAAGAGACCCTACATGACCCTATACCTTCAAGCAAAACATTTTTAGGTGCCATAGTTTCTAAGAAACAACCTATCAAAGTTTGCCACTTTTTGGCACTTAGGGCTCTTAAGAGAAAGCATCGGCACGTTGTAGTCTGGAACGATTGGAAAATTTGGGGTGAAAAATAGAACCTTTCCTAGCATAAACCTGCCTAACCAAATGTTTTAGTACTATTGGTTTTTCCCCATGACACAAAGAACAAAAATTATGTTACCTTGCATTTTTTTCTTCAATGCATTTTACACTTGTGTAACATCTGAAAACTTGTCACCACAACCAAATGGATTGGATTTTTAAAAATTTGAAATATTTTATTGTGGAGGGACCCTATATGACCCTATAACTTCAAACAATTTTTTTTTAGGTTCCACAATTTTTGAGAAACAACTAGTCATTTTTTTCCACTTTTTAGCACTTAGGGCTCTTAAGAGAAAGCATCGACACAATGTAGTTTAGAAAAATTGGTCAAGATGGGGTGTGAAATAGGACCTTTCCTAGCATAAACCCATCCATTTAGATATTTCAATACTATCAATTTGGCCCCATGACATACGAAATGCAATGGCTCTTGACAAGTTTTTACTAAGCACAATTAATGCTTTTTGCAATATTTGAAAAATGGTTACCATAGTCAAGTGAATTGGATATTTCAAAAATAGAGAGGTTATTATGGAGGAACCCTATGTGACCTTGTAACTTTAGAAAAAAAAAATTGTAGGTTCCACAGTTTCCGAGAAACAACCCATCAA
Organism: Sequoia sempervirens; assembly: GCA_007258455.2. Lineage (NCBI taxonomy): Eukaryota > Viridiplantae > Streptophyta > Pinopsida > Cupressales > Cupressaceae > Sequoia > Sequoia sempervirens. The sequence continues at coordinate 40,188 of VDFB02314315.1, forward strand.
AGTTTGCCAGTTTTTGGCACTTAAGGCTCTTAAGAGAAAGCACTAACACAATGCAGTTTGCAACATTCAGGCAAGCTAAGGTGTGAAATAGGACCTTTCCTAGCATAAAACCTCCCTTCTAGACATTTCGGCACTATCGGTTTGGCCTCACGATGCACAAAATGCAAAGTATGGCTCTTGACAAGTTTTTACTAAACACAATTGACACTTTTTGCAACATTTGAAAAATTGTTACCACGATCAAGTGGTTTTGGATATTTCAAAAAATAAGAGAGGTTATTGTGGAGGGACCCTATGTGACCCTATACCTTTAGGAAAAAAAATTGTAGGTGCCACAATTTTTGAGAAACAACCTATCAATGTTTGCCACTTTTTGGCACTTAGGGCTCTTAAGAGAAAGCATTAGCACAATGTAGTATACAATATTTGGGAAAATTGGGACCGTGTGAAGTAGGACCTTTCCTAGCATAATCCTGCTCATCTGGACATGTTGGAATTGTTGGTTTGGCTCCACAATGCATGAAATTTTGAGTATGGCTCTTGACAAGTTTTCCTTGAGTCAAGCAACTAAGGACATGGTCTTAAAGTCTACATAAGAGTATTCAAGGACATTCATGAGGAACTAGGGAAAAATATAGTGGTGTAGGTTATGCAAATTGTAACTTACCAAAATTTTACCCTAAATATTTCACCTAAATTTTAACTCAAAATGTGAAAAGATCAAGTTCACAAACACATAGAAATAAAATCATCCTTTTCAATAACCTTTTTGCACATTTGAAATAAACCCATTCCAAAATTACATTGCATGAATAAAATAACATTACATAATCCCAAGTAATGAATACATCTTTCATATACATTTTTCAAATAGATTCAAGATCATAATTACAAATCATAGCTTACAAGAGCTTAAAGGTGTTGAATGCACAAGACAACTAGGAGGGGGGTGAATCAATTGTACCTTAAAACTTCAAAACCCTCACAAACTTTCAGATCGACATTAATCCAATTAGCTTTTAATCTATTAGAATGATTTATCATGAAAGCAAATAATAGAAACAAAACCAAATCAACACCATACACAATGAAACATCAGATTTACGTGGAAAACCCAAAGTGGGAAAAACCACAGTGAGGATTAACTCACAATATAAAGTAATATCAACACCGAATATAATAGGGCTCACTACCCAAAAGAAAGAAAGGCTCACTACCAGAATATAAAAGAAGATAGAGAAGAGTGTTACAATGAGAAATCCATCTCAATGCAATGAAAAAATCCGCCATAGCATCACCAACACCTTTGTAGTCTTTTTGAAGAATTGTAGACACCTTCTGCTCACTTCATTCAATAATCTAACACATGAAATCTCACACTGCACTTCACAAATTCGTACTCTACAACTCTACAATTCACATCATTTACATCTCTTACATCTATCTCATTGTCCCTCAATAACTCAACACTTATTTATACCATCTTCAACCTTGAAAACATTCTCCAAGGTTAGCTATGCACCTCAATCATGCATATTCATTTTAGGTCAACACCAAAAAAATTATCACGGTGGAAAGGAATGAAGGCAGACCACAACACACCTTAGATAGAACCTAAATCCACACATACATGCCACGCTATACTTCCACAAACATTAAAGAAACTTCACAATTAGTGTAAACACCCAAGTTCGGTCGAACCTGTATAAACACCATTAAAACAATTAAGTACACACTTCCTCAAATCCAAAAATGACTCATCAACACCACACCATGCTTGAACACAATCTAGAATATTCCACAAACACCCTGAAATCCAACAAATTCCTTCGCAACAACTTTCACTCAAGAAGAATGTACACAACTAG
>VDFB02314316.1:0-12603 GCA_007258455.2 Sequoia sempervirens
TTGACAATCTTCAACTGATATTTCACAGTCTCGGTATGTCAGATCTTGAAGAGGGAACGTTCCTCAAAACCTGTTGATCTGTAGAAACCTTGGTTTCACAAACCCAATGCTCTCAGAGAGAAAAAGACAAATTTGAATAATCATAACATAATGAGTTCGATTTGTCTTGGCAGTATATATACCTCCTTTCAAGAATTCGACCCAAGGCATCTTTTTAATAATCATTTAAATAAATGATTAATTTCGCCCTTTTTGACTTAGGACAAATATTTAATAAATGGCGTCCCCTTTTGATTAATAATTAAATGCTCATTTAATTATTATTTTAACTCCTCTTTTATAAAGTATTAAATACTTTATAATTCGCCACTTAATAATTTTAATATTTCATTAAAGTGACTTTATATTATAAAGTCAAATTAATAAACTTTTAATAAATATAAATGCCCAAGTAAACACTGTTTGTTCATCAGATCATCAAACTGGGTCGAAACTGAGCTGACCAACTGAACCAGGTGCCCTGCTAAAAATAGCAACTCCTGCCTGCCTGACTTACTATAAATAGTAAGTATCTGTAAATCACTGGAAACGTCTGCTAGGGCCCAAACCTGAATCAACTGAAGGAGTAATGTTCTCAACACCGGATAATCGCTTCAAGTGATCCTACACATATCCGGTCACCTACAAGGATCGAATGTGATAGACTAACCTCTAAACCAGCTGTACGACTAGGAAGGGGACATTACACTCATATTTTGGCATGGAAGGTAGTGGCTCGACCTCCATCCTGGTAGTAGATGCCAATGACTCCTCCTCAGCCTCATCAATGTCATCCAATCTTACATCTCTTGCTACACCGACATCCTCCAATGCTTGTCTCTGAAAATCAAGAATCTTATCTTCAATAAACAATGGAGGCAGCTCATCCAACCTTATCCAATCACTATAAGGATCTATCTCATCCAAATCAATGGGATCTTTTGATTTGTCCTCTACCTTTCTTGTGCATAGCCGTAGGTTGCATTGCACAAAGAAAAGGTCATTGAGGCATTTTTGAGCTAATTTTTTTGTCTTCTTTGTGTGGATGGCTTCAAACAAACTCCAATTGCACTCACAACTAGATGCACTACAAGGTTGGCATAAAATGTGGAGGGCAAGTCTTTGGATATTTGGGGTGCTTACTCTCCAATTCGTCCACCAGGACTCTACAAAATAAAATATTTAAGAGTGAGAAAGCAAAGTCAAAACATATTTTATCAAATTATCAATAGTTATAAATTTGAAATTTATAACTTGTAAGATGCATGTGAAATAAAGACTCCAAATTTTATACTTGGTGTCTGAGTGGTTCTTCCTTAGGTACTAGCTCTGAAGAAAAGAGCCTACCACTTTTAGCCTTGTAACTTTCCATTTCTTGGACAATGAGGTCTCTCACCTCAACCTAGGGTGTCATCCTCTGAATGCATGTTGTGAGGCCTCCATAACCTCTCCATTAGGATTTGAGGAGGTATTTGAATTGGAAAAACGGGGGTTGAGGAAGTACCCTGTTGCATGGATGGGTTGGTGGAGTTGATTGTTCAATCTCCTATCAATGATCTCCCATATGGGATCAAATTTGAGGTTATCCCCCTTGTAATAATTTCTGATGGACTCTTTGGCCCTATCCATGCCCTCATAAATATTCCCCTTTGGGTTTTTTTTCCCATTACCAAACGAAGAACTCTAACCAAGGGCTCCAACACCTACAATTTACAAATACAGAAATAGTAGAATTAGAAATTTATAATGAAAGACTTAAATTAAGAAACTAAACTATTCAATTTGAATTTAAATTCAAAGCTTTGAGGTTACCTTTACGATCTTTGTAGCTCTTTGTGCAAAAAGGTTGTCAAAGACTATGCTTGGAACCCTCTCTCCTTCAAGCTTCCTTGAAGAAAATGAGTCTAGCCATGCTTGACTCACAAACATTTATTTCAAAGAAGTCAATGAACCAATAATGCTTTTCAACATTAGGAAAACCATTGCAAACCTTGTGACCCCTGATGCAACTCTCTTCCTTGGGTGTGATCTCTCATAAAATTAAGAACCCATGGGCGATTGTAGACAAATTTTGTTATGCTCTTGCATCATCTACAACCGGTGTCACTCATTCAAGTTTTCCTGTGGCCTCCAAAAGAAGGTCAAGGCAATGTGCAATGCAAGGTGTTAAAAAGTTTCTTATGTTTGCCTTTGAGCAATCTCTTATCCGCCACATATGATGTTGCATTATTAGTCATGATTTGTACCACATTTTCTATGCCCACCTCCATGACAACTTCCTCCAACATTAGACACAATGTTTCTACATTTTTGACTTTGTTAGAGGCATCCACAAATTTCAAAAAAATAACCTCAACATTTGAAGTTACCAAAAAATTGATAATGATGTTTTTCCCATCTATCCACATATTTGAAATAATAGTACAGCCAATTTTTTTCCATTCCTTCTTTCTACAAGTACAAAGTGAGAGTACAATTTTTTATTTTTTTAAACACAAAAAATGGCCTAATTCAACATAAATTACTATAAATTAGTGAACATAAACTTAGCTTAAAATTCAACATATATTATTATGTATAAATTAACTAACCTCCCACTCAAGTCTTTATAATAAGGCGCATTGTAGGCTTTTCCCACAACTGTAAATGCAGTTACAAAATTGTCCCAATAAGAACTACTCACCACATTGAAAGGAATGTTGTTGAAGTACCAAAAATCAGCACATGCCATATCTGCATGTTCATGCACCTCCTTGCTCCACCCTATAGCTTCCAATAATGGTTGTGCTCCAGGTGTGTTTCTTGGCATATAAAAATTATGTGGCTTGTGTGTAGGTGTAGGTGTTGACACTCTACTTGAAGTTAGATGAAATGGAGGCTGATCTGCTTTGGATGTATGGACCATGAAGAGAGTCCACTATGCTTTGACGTGACATAACTTCATTTGATTCTGGTTGCACTTGATGACCATGACCACCAGCTGTGGATGCTGCTATGGCTGCCCTTGTCTTCTCTCTTTGCAATTTTTTCTCTTTTGCATCTGCAAGTAGGGCATTCATATCCCTTTTTATCTCTTTAGTGGTCCCAAGATATCGCTTGGCATCACAATGAGTAATGCCTGCAAGATGGTATTTGAGGTGATTTATGCCTTCATGATGTAGCATTTGACATTTAATGCAAATAATTGATCTAGGCACTGGTCTCTGTATGACATATTTCCAAACAGGGTCTCTAGCTTTAGGAGGACAAGTGTCTGTAATCGGCGGTGGCATTGATTGGGTGGAGCCTAAAACTGAAGCTGATTCAAAAGCTTCTCTTTTTGTCATTATATGATGTATTTAGCCTACACATACAAAGTGAAAGCACAACATTTTAATTTTTAAATTAAATAAATTAACCTAAATTCAACATAAATCACTAAAATCAACATAAAATCAGTGCAAATCAATATAAATTAGTGTAAATAAGTAAATATTTAATATAATCTAAAGATTTTAAACATTCTTAAATTTTCCAAAAAACGGTTAAAATAATAATAAAAAAAAGTTGTGTACGCAAAAAATAGTGAATTCATTTAAAAAATAAGAAAAAAACATCAAAAAACTGTGATGAATCTAATTTTTTGGAATTTAAATACAAAAACACTACTTAGTTTTAGCCCATGATGATTTTTTTTTAACCTAGATGTTGGGTTTTGCAGCCAAAGTGAAGAAAAATGTTTAAAAGAAAACTAAAAAGTGACCTATGCTTTGAATTTTCCTTCAAAATTTGCCTAAAACCCTTTTCGTTCTTCTCACCTAGATGACAAAATGTTGTGAATGATGTGTTTGAAGGCAAAAGATGCATTGGGGGGTTTTGTAGAGCTCAATTGCTGTTTAGGAGCTGAGTTTTTATATTTTGGGGTTTTTTTTGACCCGACCTGTGCTTTACGTGCCGTCTGCGGGTTTTTGGCTCAGATTTGCCGAGTTTCTGGAGAGTACTCACCCAAAATCTGTTGAGTTTCTTTCTCAAAAGCTCACCATGAGAATGACTCGGCGAGATTTTTACGAGTCTTCCAGCTTTGCTATTTCCTATGAATATGCCATCATTTTCCTAGAGAAAACATATCCAATACTTGTGTTTCAATTTATTATTGACAAGGTATGGGATAGCCTATTGTAAGATATAGGCTTGTTTTCACATTATATTCCATTTGAATTATTGACAGTGGTGGTGTGACAAAGACATAAAAAGTGGAAAATTGACATTAAAAAAATTAGAAAGAAACAAAGGATTTTATGCAACCTATGATTGTTACAATTGAATGGGAAATTACCTTCTTTGATCCATTGCATGTTGAATTAATTCTTAATTTGGAAACTTTGAGAGTTTCTATTGTGTACAGTTTGTTTTTGCTAAACATGAGTTTTACATTGACCATACCAAAACAAATCATTATGTTTTCCTAAATCGATTTCTAATCACATGGAAGGCTTTGATATCTAGGTGTTCTAACTTTGCTGCATTTAGAATCAATAGTGTGAAGAAAAATAATACTAGAATGCATTCTTCTTATATCAATAAAGTGATTTATGCTAGTTTATAGTCTGGACTCTGGAGTACATACTGCAGGATGTCTGAAAAAGTCAGCTTCACTGCCTCAGTTTGAAGTTAAGTTATAATCCAAAATACAATTATGCTTGCATGAAGAATATAAAGGTCCAATAATTTCCTGTAATTTTGTTGATTGGTCATTTGACACACCAACACTAGGAGGAGCAAGTTTTACTTTCTTGAAGGGAATTGTTCCAAGGCCAGAGATTCTTATTGAGACTTTTCCTGGAGTATATAATGTTTATTCCTGCTACAAGGGAATATTGGTTAAGTGGTTCTGGATGGTTGCTACTAGTGAGATTGATTTTGAAATTTCAGAGAAGCACAACTATCTTAAAAGACACTGAAATTATTCAATTTTAAAATGAAGAATGATATATCATTTGTGTTCAGAGATATTTAAAAGTATTATAATCTTATCTAAGCTAATATTTCAGTTAATTATTAAAAAATCAAAGGAAATAAAAGGGTAGGGAAGAACGAATAAGCCTGATTCATGACTTTTCTATCCAAATTTCCAAATTCCTTATGAATTGAAGTCATCCATACAGTGACCCATCATAGCTTTCCAGTGTAGATGATGCAAACATCTAAGGATGACAAATGTAATATTACCTAAGTCTAAAACTACCATGAATGCGAACAAATTTCACTCCCAGATTCATGTACCACAATTAATTTAACATGTGTTGTATATGCCACAGTTTGCATTTTCAGGAATTCATACAAATCTACAGAAACTATAAAATTTTAACACATGCAGACTCAAATTGAAAAGAATTAAAGCTATCTATTCATTTGCGAAATTCTCCAACCCTTGGAAATATAGTATTAAATCGTTGTCTTTGAAAGTAGTTTGATTTGGTACACGATCCACCCTGGTTGACAATTGGATTGTAGAAGCACTACCTTTGAATAAAGCATTCATTGATCTTCATCTATAATTATTTGGTATGGACCGCTATATTCCATTTATTTCCAATAGGCATTTTTTATTTGGCAGTAAATAATCAATGCTCTTCATTGGTACATTCCTGTAGTTTTTCTCATTACAATCAATGACAAACCACTTGCCACATCTTTATTGGTTAACCATAAAAGTGTGCCATTTAGTCCTGTTGCATTGTTTTAGTACCAAATCTGGCTAATTCTAGGTGGCAGAAATATTTTCCCAGTAGCTGTGATTTGCATTGGGCATATGCTCGATTTTTTTTACCTTGATATTTTAATTGCATTTTGAAGATCAACAAGGCAAAAAAGTGGCATAAACCACCTTTTAAAAACTAGTTGGTTATTAGAAGATGTTTACATTATTCAGTTATACTTAAGGCCATTTAAAGGCTTATGTCTTGCATACATTATGACATATGGGGAAACCCAAATCAAGAAAAACATAATGCAGATATCAGGAGTATAAACAAATGACACATAAAATAAGAAAAACAATAATTTACTTAAATATTATTGGTCGTCATCATGCAAATGCTTAATATTCATCAAAGTAAATGTATCAACTAGCTAGAGTGCAGGATTTAGCTCTACTACTCTTTGTTACAGAGTCACTTATAAAATCTTGTAAACAGTCTAGAAACAATGCCTTACATTGTTGATTTGGAAGGATTGAACATTGTTGATGATAATATGGATCTTTTAATAGAAGCCACCTTGAGTTACTTTTCATATTGAGATGTATTGATGTACTACATAGTTTTTAAAGTTTGACTATGTTTATAGATTGATGGGAGAGACTCTCTTGTTATCGATAAATATAAAACAAAGGACAAAAAATAATATTATGTCATTGTTTGATGTAATTATGACATCCTTCTTATTATTATACTATGTTACTTCTGATCAGTGAATCGTTTCCCCGTTTATAGCTATTAATTGCAGACTCTTTTTATTTCCATTTGAAAGAAACAATTAGCATCTTATTCAAGTTGGTATTTGCATATAGTTATTAATAAATCCCAAGTCTAGTAGAAATGACATTTATGTCTAGAAACAAGCAAGTGAATAATCGTTTAACTTAACATGTCCAGGTGATTTTTGAAGGGGAGGAAGGTGTGGATGAAGGGGGAGTGACTAAAGAATTTTTTCAGATTCTAGTCCGTGACCTTTTTCATGTTGATTATGGTTGGTAGTATTATATTCTTATTTATTATTGTGATACCTTTTAAACAACATTTTGTTCCCAATAAGTAATCAATATGAGGAACACCTTCTTGACTTTCTTAGGGGGGTCATTACTTATGTGTGGAAATACATATTTTTAAAAATTATTATTTTAAAATTTAAACTGTAGTAGCTATTCAATTTGTAACTACTGCAGGAAGTACTTAGATTTCTGCAACTCCTATATTAGATTTGATTTTAACTAGGGTTTCTGTCAATTTTATCGTAGGAGTTTTCATCTATCAAATATAATTGTAAAAATTCCTTGAATTGAAGGATCATTTTGAGACTTCTAAAATCGCAATATAACTTATTTTAAGAAAAGATAGATTTTCTTCTATATAAATTGTGGTAAGGCTCCAAACATAAAATGTATCTGTGATTCATATTGACTAGCAAGCCCAATGCCTGAAATGTTCAAAAAAGAATATCACAAAATTAGATCCCTTGATCTTATCAACCTGCTCATCCAAGAGAGGTGAGAATGGTCACAAACTGTTGAAGAGTTTCAAGAAAATTCAATGTATGACATGTTTTCTGTGTTGCAGAAAGAATTGACTGAGCAAATTCTGTACATCTCTTCCTACTAACCAATCTGCATTTAAGTTTGATATAAAGATCAATGAGTTGGTATCACTGTCAATACTTAAATGGAACATCAATTTGGAAGGCTACTTTCAGACTGCAAGTTTGCAATCCACACAAATGGTGTCAAGCATAGTTTCAAGCATTAGTGTGCCATCGTAAAGCCAATTGACAGCTACATATGCACACATGAGATTTGTTTAAAACCATTATCCATGACTGATTCCCTTTCCTAGAGGATTTCAATTTCAAAGTTGTTGAGAGAAACATATAATGGAAATAACACAGAAACCATATGGTGCAATGACACCATTTACATCTTTGTTTTGGAAAAGTTTGAAATGACATTTGGGTCGTAACTTGGTGCATCGACACCATTTATATTTATTTTAACAATTTTTTTTCATTTAGAAAAATCTGTTTAATAATATAAAAATCCACTTATATTTAATGATCTTAATATTTAAGAAAGGAATTTATTTCTAGCATATAAGCAGAGAAACAAACTAAAATGTATAGTTTCCCTTCAGGCATAATAATCTAAAAAAGTATGTAAAGATTTTCATTAATTCAAGTATGGGTACATATGTGTAATTTTTCTCTAGAAGAGTTGACTCTGCTTGTAAAAAATTGGACAACTGTACGACAAGCCAGGAGATAAAATTCAATAATTTGTTTGAAAATACAGCCCAGCCAGGCACATCCAGGGTACATTCTGTGTCCTTGGTTGTATGATTGCTGGTACTGCCTGCACAAAAGTTCCCTTTAACTCTTGTCTGCTGCATCCTCCACCAGTATTTTATTGCCGTCATACCAAGACAGACATTATAAATACAATTCCCATGCGATTATCTACTAGTCATGTCTGTAGACTCCTAATAAAACCATTAGTGGTATTGAGTTTAGTTTGTAAATAACTTATTCAAATTAATCCAAAGGTCACTTTCTATGCAATATTTTTGAATAATAACTAATCCATGCCGCATTGGCCTTATTGCAAGATTTTATTGTTTTGGAGAAATAAGTATGTTGCATCCCTATGAAACTTTTAATGCTTTGGCCATTTATATTGATTTCATCATGTACTTCTATCAAGGTGTTGTATACATAAGTCTAATATCCTGTCTGCATCCATGGAAAGTTTATGGATTATTTGTCATTCTTAATGATTGTATAGATCACTTGCTAAGGCATGTGTACAATCAGGAGATGAGGAAAGTCTATTCTTTGGAAGAAGATTTGTTTAACTGATGATGGGTTGGAAGAGAATAAATGAAACATGAAGTTGGTCTAACTGTTTAGGTAACAGGAACAAGGAGACTGTGCTTGGTTTGAAATTGCTAAGTCAGAGAGGCAAACAAGGAAAGAGTACTACTCAAAGATGAAGACTAGAGTTTTTGGAGGCATCAAGTGTCTAGAAGCACACGTATATGCATGCAAGTACACTTTAGTAACAAGGATTCTCCAAATGTGTGCCTAGGATGTTGATAAGTGGCAGACATGAAAATAGACACATGGGATGTTGATAGGTGACATGAACATCTCAAAAGAGTGCCTGAGCAAGTTTAGCAAGGGTTTCAAGTGACAAAGGCAGAATGTAGGTGCACATTATGTATGATCAAGTGACATGGATGACTGAAATGCATGCGTAGGACTGTCAGATCAAAATTATGAGGCAAACACAGGAAGAGAACGTTGGAGTGCAATACCACTGAGAGTGGGGGGAAGAAAGGGGTGAATCAGTGGTATGAAAAATTTCAAACAATCTTAAATTAATCTTTTAAGACTTTTCCCTTATAAAATGCAAGATCAGAACAGCTCAACTATCAAGTGCAGCATCATATATGTAAAGCTATTAGACTCATCACAAAAAGTATACATAGATTTTTATTTTGACTTAATCAATTTGCACCAGTTTATGCTCATGTTATTTCAATGCCTCAAATATTCATTTATTGAGTTCAACATCATATCAATTAAAAGTGAAATACTTGAGCAAACACAAGGATAATCAAAAAAACAATCACACCATAACATAGTTGTTTTTCATGAGTGGAAAACCCTCTAGGGATAAAAAAACCACTCGTAAAATCGCCTCACTAGCTTAATCAAAATGCCTCACTGGCAACACAAGTCTCACTAGCTACAAAATGCCTCATTGGCAACACAAGCCTCACTGGCTACAAAAGGTCAATCTTTGTCTCATTGACATGACCTTAACAACTCATAGTAAATCATGAAGAGAATAAATTACAAAGGGTTTCTCTGTTTCACTACAAACCAGATCTTGACTATCTCATTTCATTTGAGACTCAAGAATCCAACATCACAAATGTGCACATACAATCTTGCAATATGAAGTGCTTTAACAATTCAAGAAAGATTTTGCATTAAAGTACAACATTGCTATATCAATGATATTGTAGAGAATTACACTATCATCCCCATCCCAACAAGGTGACTGTCCTCTTATACTGTTTCTATATTTTTCTATTTCTTTTCATCAAACAGTTTATAACTATATTTTTCAAACTGCCTGTAGCAGTTTCCATTTCGAATGAAAACTGTCATTATAGAGAGTTTGAATACTTGTGAAAACAACTGTTGAAAGCCCTTGAAATCAGTTTCATATGAGAAAAGAAAAACTTCTCAAAATTGCCATGAACAGTGTTAACCATATTCGCATATGGGTCAAAGAAGTTTCTTCAAACTGTTAAAATTTTACCAAACCCTAACCCATAATACCAATGCGTGAACAACTTTAATTTGCTTTAACAACATTTAGATCAGATAAATCACAAATCTTTGTATTAACAAAAAACACTATTTAATTTATTGAGAGCATTCGAACAAAAGATTACCATCACTGAGATATGCCCTTGAAACTGTTTCTACTGCCGGCTAGTAATTCCCTGAAGGTTCCTTCTTCTTTTCACTGCTCGCACTAGCTGAGCTTTGTCACACCTTTGCAGATCCTAATAGTATTTCCAATATTAGCATCGTTCTTGAAACCCTTAGTCCGCTGCCTTATTTACCAATGTCAAACTTTGCAATATACCTGATATTTCTTTTGTTTTCCACATTATACATCCTTACCTTGCTGAACCAGTTAGCCCTAAAAGGGCCGGCAAACACAATGAACAAGGCATCCTTCAAATGAACTCTTAAGAGACTCTAACCTACTCGCACAGGTCACCAAACAACACTAAATTTGTGCCTTTCATAAATTTTTGTTTCATAAACATTATTGTATGTGCAATAATTCTGCCCAATCAAATGCCCTTTCAACAAACATTATAATGTATATGTCATTGTTAATATTAACAAATTAACCTTATTCAAAACCAAACCACTTCATTATTGTTTTTGCCAATGCAATAACACTTCAGAAACTGCCTTGTAAATAATGAATTTGTCACCAAGAAATGTGTAATTTGACTTGTATAATAAACACCTCCCTTTTCATATAGTATACTTTGAGTCTTCAAATGTATCAAAGATTAAGGCAAGTCTCATGTAACAGTGTTGTTCCAAAGCCCCAGAATAAATGTTATCTCAACATCAAAAAACAATTGTAGATGATAGTCACCAGGTACCAAATCCAATGATGCACAAATGTATCAATGTGTCCAAAGAACTATAAGCACATAAAGTATTTTCTGCCTCAATGAATTATCAATGCTCATGCAAAGTCAGCCAAACAAGAGTAATTCAATAAATGCCACTTCTGTGTATGCCAAGGTAACCACTTGACATCAATGCCAAACAAACCCATTGTCAAAGGGGTCAACAAACTCCCCCTTTGGCATTGATGTCAAACCTGCCAAAGAACCTGATAGAATATCACCTGTAGAAGCACTAAAACACTGTTATGTCATCATCATATGATTACCAAATGAACTCAGCAATAAACCAACATATAGTGGGTATAATGAAAAGCTGAACCTATATCTCTGTATCTTAACTTTTCTCCCTCTTTTGACAACAATGCCAAAGGTCAAAGGGGTGGATAACCATCAAATCCACGAAGTGCCTGCCCAAGAACACCAATCTGCTTGCACATGATCACAAAACATCATCAAATTTGAAGAAATAAAATTGAAAGGAGCTCTACATAATGCAAGATAAATCTGCCATAGCACCAAAACTGAACCAAAATTGCCATGCAACTGACAGGATCTGCATAAAACATAACCCAGGGATGTTTTATAGACATGAAAACTCCCCCTAAAACCATGCTCATAAAGATCATCTGCTTTCTCTTAGAATAACAATGACGAAGGAATAAAAAAACAATGGTGCATTCATCCAGCTCAAACAAAGAATTATCAGAATGTACCATGATACCACTGTCCTCATCTATCAGACCAGCAACAAGATGTCAGAAACTGAAGCAATATCAGATATAAACCTGTGCATATACCAACCTGTCAAATGAAACATCAAACTGAACTGTCAGAAGAAGTAGAGTCTGAAATCCATCAAGAACTAAAAGATAAGTGTCATGCCAACCACCACTGTAAATCCATAATAACATGAAAAGAGATCACAAACTGAAACAGTGATGAAGCTTGTTTGTCACTTGTCACATTAATACATCATACATACACAGTAAACATATCAACTGAAAACATCAGGGATAAAGCTTGTGCTAAGAAGCTCCCCTTGAAACCAAAACCTAGTGCAACCTTCCAATGTCCTCAAAGGCCTCAACATTTTACTATTGTCCTGCAAAAGCATTCACAAAACATTGCCATGAAAGTCCTCCCATACAATTCTGTCACAAATGCATTGTTCCTCCACAATAACCACACCATACCATTCTGCAATTCTGCTGCTAGATACAAATGCCACTGTCAAACCATTCCACTTACAAAGGCACAAAGTCACTGATCTAAAACATCAAATACACTAACATGATAGAGCACCATACTAGTTTAAAAAATAGACATTGTCTAAATGAAGGAAATGCATCATAACACTGTCAAAGATACTATATAGAAACAGTTTGAGTAATGTGAAGATGCTGATCAGTATGGGAGAATACACCATTGAGATCAAATAGATATTGGAACCCAACTCTCAAATTGCTACCAAGTACAATACCACTTGTTGATGCATGTTTTATGACGCAACAAACATTCTAGAATAAAGTGTCAAAGACGCTCCATCCCCTCTTGAAAAACTACCTCGTATGCTAAGATTGCAAGA